>BQNB010096638.1:15143-25574 GCA_026074375.1 Tanacetum coccineum
CAAGTTTTTAATTCCGAATTTACACTAATTAAACCTAATTAAACCCACCCAAACGCTAATTATTATACCCAAAATGATTTTTGATGATCATAACATCAATTTACAGAATATTTACAAAATACTAATCCATCAATTCAATTGTTACATAATTAAAACAATGATTAAAAACATAAGCTTGATTATAAGAATTAACCGATTTAAGTTTAACAAAAAGGATTCAAACCTTTATCATGAAAGCTTCAAAAAACTTCAATGGAGGCTAAGGTTTAGGTTTTGGATCGATACAGGCAAAGGGATAAATAAAAATACTGGTTTGTTTTTATAAAAAATAGTTTCTTTAAAAAAATAGGCTTCATTCCTTTTCTTTTGTTCCAAGCCGACCCAAACAATGCACCCCTTAATTAATTAATTGGTTTACTTATTTTTTTTTAAAATTTCATTCCCCCACCATATATTATATATATATATATACATATATATATATATATACATATATATATATATATATATATATATATATATATATTATTTAAATACAAAACTATTTGCTACTTATTTACCTTAAATACTTAAATAAATACATAACTTAAAATAAAATACTTACACTACTTATTATTATTTTTCCCAAATTATTATTTACTTAAATTATTATAATTCATAACACCTAGTTAGTTAACACTATTGGTTAAACTAACCTGGTTTGATCAATGGTGACACGGTATCCCCCACTTAGGGAAATTTCGTCCCCAAATTTAATCGATTTCACTGCTAATAATTTTGCTTATCTACACTTTGGGTTTACTTAATATATTACTTTAACTAAACCACATAAGAACACTTAAGGGTGCACTAAGGTCTTTCAGAAAACTTATGTACCCAACTTTAACTAGCACTTCCATCGATAGCTTACTCAACGAACAAGTGTGGATACTTGGTTTTAATGAAATCCTCAGGACCTCACGTCGAGTTCCAACGAACTTTAACTATCATAATCATACTACGCTTCAAAATTTTTAACCTTACGATCCATAATCTCAACAAGTTTTTTCAACAAATAAAGACCTTTGTCAACCTTAATCTCTTCCAATGGCACATGCGTATTTGCATCCGCCAAATAGTTCTTCATATTCAACACATGAAATGTATCGTGTACACTGCTCGGCTCTCGAGACAATCCTAAACGATAATCTATAGGACCTATCCTTTCAAGAATTTCAAACGGTCATACATACTTTGGTGCTAACTTCCCCCTTCTTTCCTATATGTTCCATACCTTTGCAAGGTGACACTTTCAATAATACTTGATCACATACTTCAAACTCTAACGGTTTATGCCTATTGTCAACATAGCTCTTTTGACGAACATTAGCCGCCTCGAGCCTTTTCTTAATCAACACCACTTTATTAGTTGTCTCTTGTACCAATTCTAACCCAAACAACCGACTTTATCAAATCTTAGTCCAAGGAACAGATGACCTACACTTTCTTCCATACAACACCTCAAATGGAGCACATTGAATACTCGAATGATAGCTATTGTTATAGGAAAACTTAGCTAAAAGAAGATGAGTATCCCAACTACCTCAAAAATTAATTACGCATGTTCTCAGCATATCTTCCAAAGTCTGAATGGTACGCTCACTTTGTTTATCCGTTTGAGGATGATAAGCCATACACATATTTAAACGCGTTCCTAATGCTTTCTATAACATTTTCCAAAACCGCAAAGAAAATCTTCCATCACAATCTGAGAAGATCGACACAAGTACTCCATGCCTTGATACTATCTCCTTAATATACAACCTTGTAAACCTCTTTATCTTATAATCTTCATGTATAACCCAAAAATGGGTTGACTTAGTCAGTCTATCGACTATTACCCAAATAATATCATGTCCACTACTCGATCTAGGAAACTTTATGATAAAATCTTTAGTGATTATATCCCATTTCCACTCAGGTATCTTTGGCTATTGCAACAAACCCGAAGGTCTCTCATGCTCATCTTTTACCTTTGAACAAGTCAAACACTTACTAACATATGTAGCTATATCCTTCTTCATACCTGGCCACCAATACATGTCTCGCAAATCATAATACATCTTATCGGCTCCTGGATGAATAGAGTACCTTGTAGCATGCGTCTCATCCATAATTATGGTCCTTACATCACCTATCAAAGGAACCTATATTCTATCCATGAAGTATAAACCTCCATCTTCCTTTTTTTCCTTTTGTTGATCCAAGTCACGCAGCATTTTGGCTAGCGCATTCTCTTCCTTGGACGTCTCATACTGAGCAGCCAACAACTTGTCCTTAATGCTAGACTAAATAGTTATAGACATTGCTCGCACTCGCCTTGGTTTCACTCTTTCCTTCATACTTAACGCATCCATCTTCTTTGGCGCATATTTAACTCTTTCTGGTCAAATATATGATGAAGACTCTTATGATCCATATATATGACACTTTTCATCCCGTACAAGTAATGCCTCCTAGTTTTAAGAGAAAAGACCAGAGCACCTAACTCTAAATTGTGGGTGGTATAGTTCTTCTCATGAATTTTCAATTTTCGTGATACATACGCAATCACCTTGCCTCTTTGCATGAGTACACATCGCAATCCTTGATTTGACGCATCACAGTAAATTACAAAGTCTTCTGATCCATCAGTCAATGACAATATTGGTGCATTACACAAATTATCCTTCAACATGTGAAAATCCTCTTCTTGATCCATGCCCTACTCGTACTTCTGATTCTTCTATGTCAGTGAAGTAAGGGGTTTAGAAATCTTAGAGAAATTAGCGATGAACGCCGATAATAACTTGCCAATCCCAGCAATGATCGTATCTTTGATGGTGTCTTAGGAGCTTTCCTGTTCTTCACTACTTTTATCTTACTAGGGTCTACGTGAATACCATTGTTGTTAACCATGTGCCCGAGGAAATGTACTTCTTGTAGCCAAAATTCACACTTGTAAAACTTGGCAAACAACTTCTCCTTCTTCAACAGCTCCAAAACTAACTTCAAATGAACCTCGTGATCCTCCTTAGACTTCAAGTAGATCAAAATGTCATCAATGAACACAATGACAAACTTATCTAGATACGGCTTGCACACTCGGTTCATCAAGCCTATGAAAATCGTTGGTGCATTGGTCAACCCGAATGGCATAATCGTAAACTCAAAGTGTCCTTACCGTGTCCTAAATGCAGTCTTTAGAATATCTTCTTCGTGCACTCTTAACTGATGATAACTAGAACAAAGATCTATCTTCGAGAAATAACGCGAACCTTGTAACCGATCGAACAAGTTGTCGATCCTAAGGAGAGGTTAATGGTTCTTAATGGTCAACTTATTCAATTCCTGATAGTCTATGCACATTCAGAACGAACCATCATTCTTCTTGACAAACAACACACGTGCTCCCCACAGAGAGTGACTTGGTCGAATAAAACATATATCAAACAAATTTTAAGGGTTACGAATTATCGAATAGGGTAGCAAACGAATATCGAATCAAAGACTAGAAAATATACAAAAGATATCACATGGTTAAATAGATGTGAATCTATGACATATGAATCTTTAAAATAAAGGATAGAACATCTACTGCTAGGAAATCCAAACAAAAGAACCATCAACGCGTACCAAGACAAAAGGAACACATATCGAATAACGATACGTATCGAGATTGATAAATGAGAAAGATAGAATTCTTCTACCAATAATCGACTTTACTCGGAAGAACCAACTAAGTACTCTTTTTATAAAAATCATTTTAAAACAATAAAGAAATTTGTCTTAAATAAAAAAAACCATTTTAAATATAAAAATCGTCTTAAATTTAATCTTTATAAAATTCATTTTAAACATGGTTGTCATAAAAATTGAAAGATAGTTATTTAACGGTGTATCGCATTTTACCATTATGAATCATTTTAAAGCTACTCTTCATAATAAAAATAAAATCTATCAAGTATATAAAATAAAATAAAAATAGTTTCATATCTTATTTGTAAAGGTCATTTTTTTAAACATAGTCTTGACAGTCAACCATTATCACATCATTTCATGAAATTCATTGTAAACATAATTTTCATAAAAATAAAGAGACATTCACATAAAAGTAGTGTCATAACGTATTCATAAAATCAATTTAAAATTTATTTTCCCCAACACCATCAAGATATACTTTAATAGGATTTGCATAATTCGTCATCAATATAAAATATGTAACTCAAACAAAGAACATCGTAATACCAAATGGGATTGCAAAATACCGTAAAGACTCTAACACAAATCTATGATTTGAAGGCGAAAGAGAGTGTAAGGAACCATATAGTCATAATAAAAGTCAAATGAATATATACTAGAGAAATTCATGCAAAGACATTACAAACCAAATGAAGAACGTAAAGACTCATCCGTAATAACGATCTAAAGAACAAACATAGAGAAGCATCGGTACTAACATGTCGTAGAAATGTTACGAAAACCAAAGCATATATAAAGAAGGGAGTAAATATCCGTACTAACTTGTTACGAACAATACCGCTTGAAGGAAAAATAATATATTCATACGAGAAATCAATGCCAAGAAAGAACCAATGAAATGTACCAATAGCCAAAAGCAGCAAATCCAAAAAACCAATATATATCAAGACGCTAAATGGGAATGATAGAACATCCGTACAGATATGGTACGAACAAGGAATGATAAAATGAGGGTTAGATATCCGAACAAATAGTCGAGCAAATGAACAACCCAATATTCATAATAGTAGTAATAAGAGGTATCCAATATATTCGTAATCGTTAGACAGAAAGAAAACTTGCTGACTACGCAACTAAGCCTAATAAAATCACACATTAGTTAAGAGAAGAATCCCCTAACTATACAACTATCCTTATCATGAACGCACATATCACGACATCTTACACTACCACCTTACAAACAAACACCGATCAATGCAATCACGATCACAAGTCTACATGTGTGATGCCTTTATAATTATGTTGGCCATCCATAATTATAAGTGCATCCTTTCACACGTGTACTTACTTCCAAGACTATACATCCCATTGATAACGTACAAATATCTACATATATCACATAGCAATCTCACACAAGCCCAATATAACACAACCACGCTGCTCTATTAAAACAGTATTTATTTATATAAAGATAAAATCGCTCCATCAAAACAATATTTATTTATATAAAGATAAAATCAAAAACGACAAAAAGAAAACAAAGGTCTCGAAGTGCCCAAAAATACGTAATATCCGAAATAAATCATCGATAGTAATTTGTCAAGGTAAAAGACGGGATAAAATTATGTTGAGCCTCGCTTGGGTTTGACTTTGCTTTCGCAAGAGTCACCAGACTCCGCGGGTCCAATCCTACTACGAGCATCCGACAGGAGATCTGAGTCTGCCTTCTTCTCCGACTCTTTTAACTACCCTTCCTCCTTTGGTTTCTCAAGAGGCTCCTCCTCAATTGGCTCTTCTTCTAGATCTTCTGATATTGAGTAGCCCGTAGGTCGAAATAAAATTCTCAGAAAAGCAAGAAAACAAAATGCTCAAATAGCTAAACACATAGATCCTATGATGGAGCTATATGCAGGACTCCTAGGTTATAGTCTAGGTCAAACCACCTACTTCTCTATAACCAATGGCTCTGATACCAATCTGTCACACCCCGCCAAGGCGGAAACGCGAGGCGTAACACGATAGGCATCATCACAACACATTGATGTCAACAATAGAGAATAACTAAAATGCAATTAAAATAAAACCAAAGTGTTATGACGACACCTAACACAAGTGGAGTCTTGTATTAAGGTTAATCGCAACACAACAATACATATACATAATAAATCCAAAATATAACATCATCATAAAACAAAGTATTCAAAGTACGAAAGTATGAAATGAAGACTCTATAAAGAAAGACTCCATATGAAAGATCCTAAGGTCTCGCTAGCTACGCATCTTAACTTCCTTAACTTCACTAGGCTCACCTGAAAATGATACTTTAAAACGTCAACATAATGTTGGTGAGATTCATAGGTTTGACACAAAAACTTACTCTCGTTGTGAATCATAACCATTAGGATATACAAGAATATTATACCCAAATGCAAGCAATTAAATCATCACACAAACGAATTTACATTCGGGCTTAGATTGGCACTGGCACCGCAAGCAACCAAGCTCACCCAGAATATACTCGTATTTCGCACATAATATAGGGTAGGCGTACCCCTCCGATCTAACAATGCAACCATATAATATCAAGTAATGCCTAAAATCAAGTAAAACAATTATTCGCAGCAATTAAAACATTTCAAAACCATTTAGTATCATTTTCACCCCAAGAAAACATAAAAAGGAGCCTATGAATACTCACCTTGAACTTCTCAAACGCGCATAAATGTCCAAGCAAAATCTACACATTACAACTAACGGGTTACTCATGATTAAGGCTTCACGGCCCTAGCTCATGTAACCTTTCAATTGATGGACTTTTAATGTCTATACTATGTTTATAAACATTCCATTATACTTCCTATGTCTTAACTAAACTCAAAATACCTTCTATCCCCTTATATAATTTTTTAGATTTTCACTAGTTTTTCTTAGTCACTTCATGAATTTTTAAAAGTACGAAATAACCTCAAATGAATTCCATACTCTATGTAAAGTAATTTCAACATGTTATAGTATTACTCTAGTTTTCCTAAAATTATTTGATAAGCTTTACTATTTCTAAAAATCCAACAACACAAAGTATCCAGAAATTGATCAAATTCGATCACCCAAAAGTATGGCTTGACCAGGCCCATTCAAACGTTTCAAAAAAACTCTAGAAAAATTCTGGAAATTCATAGACATCATGAACTTACCACAGTATCAACCCCATCAATTAAAAGGACGTTTTGATATGGTTTTTGACCTCACAAACACAACACAAAATCTGTCCCAAAAACTCATATGCGACAACGAATCTTGTAAAATTGTTTTGAGTGCCTTCCACTCACTCTTAATTCACCATAGACACATAGAACTTACTCCAGTTCATGTTTCATCAATTAAAAAGACATTTTGATATTTTTTCTAACCTCCCAAACACATCTTAAAATCTTACCCCAAAACTCAGATTTGACAACTTATCTTGTAAAATTAATTTGACCGACTTCCACTTACTGAAAATACACGAAACTATTTTTGTTGGAAAGTAGGCTCATTGAACTTAATTTTAGGCTCAAGAAAATCAATAAAAATATACGTATGAACAAGTTATGAGTTCTACAAAATGACCTAAAAATCTGCCCAGTTTTTAATTCCGAATTTACACCAATTAAACCTAATTAAACCTACCCAAACGCTAATTATTAATTCCGAATTTACACTAATAAAAGATATTCGTATGACCAAGTTATGAGTTTTACAGTATGACCTAAAAATCTGCCCAATTTTTAATTCCAAATTTACACCAATTAAACCTAATTAAACCCACCCAAACGCTAATTATTATACCCAAAACTATTTTTGATGATCATAACATCTAATTTACAGAATATTTACAAAACCCTAATCCATCAATTCAATTGTTACATAATTAAAACAATGATTAAAAACATAAGCTTGATTATAAGTATAAAAATTAACCAATTTAAGTTTAACAAAAAAGATTCAAACCTTGATCTTGAAAGTTTCGAAAAACTTCAATGGAGGCTATGGTTTAGGTTTTTGATCGACACAGGCAAAGGGATAAATAAAAATACTGGTTTGTTTTTATAAAAATTAGTTTCCTTAAAAAAATGGGCTTCCTTTCTTTTCTTTTGTTCCAAGCCGACCCAAACAATGCACCCCTTAATTAATTAATATTTTTCAACTTATTTTTTTATAAAATTTCGTTCCCCCTCCATATATATTATTTATATATTTTTTTTAAATACAAAACTATTTACTACTTATTTACCTTAAATACTTAAATAAATACATAACTTAAAATAAAACACTTACGCTACTTATTTTTATTTTTTCCAAATTATTATTTACTTATTACTTCATAAATAAATTATAAAATCTCAATTCACTAATTAATCTCAACTCGAAATTTAACGATACATACTTCTTTAATTTTACCGACGATAAAATAACGAAAATCACTATAGTACCGAAATCATCATCACATACGAAATGAAATGACTAAATCATTCATTTCTACCATCACATAATTATTTTATAACACATATACCACCTCATATATATCACCAAATCAACTTACACACAAAACTCAATTCACATAAAACCTAGTTAGTAACACTATTGGTTAAACTAACCTGGTTTGATCACGGGTGTCACACTCATCATTACAAAAAAATACAAACATCACTAAAACCTCATGTGACTGACATGGAATGACAAGATATACCATTCACTTTTGCTTTCCCCAAATGGCAACAAAATATTTACAAGCATTGCCCATTTAGTCTGTCCACATACTATGTGCTTCTGCTGTAGCCTTCGACACGACAGCACCATAACAAGCTGCCAATATTCGCCGCTACAACACTAGTCTACTAATTAAAAGTTTAGAATGCTATGCAAAAAAGCTTTTGCTTTCCACAAAGCGCAAAAAAATGCAGAACAGTATTGGTCGTATTGATTAACGCATAAAGAATCTAAATTTTTTGTAACATATGAATGAATTATAGAACGCAATGAGTGAAATAGTACGCCGATACAAAATAACCTAATAAAAGACGTAGGAACAATCATAAACATAGATACAAATTATAAGATGTTCGTCAACCACAAATCCAACTAAAAACATTAGTAGCCACAAATCCAGCTAAAAACATGATAAAAAAATTAAGAAAACAACAACATAAATAAAAACGCAAAGAGAATATATAACCACATACATTTCATTCATGGATAACCATTCTGGCATACAACTACATAGATTACATTCATAAAACCTTCATACACACAAAATACACAAGCATTCTAACATAAACACCACTACCATACGCATGATTTTACTAGCATACACAATCCTAGCATACACAACACTACCATACACATGATTATACTAGAATACATAAACATAAGGGATACTCCTAATGAGAGATAGAAACCACCATAAAAGCCCGAATAAAACAGACATTCACACCCAAAAAAGTACCACACAACATCTGCAACAAAAACCATACACAAACCTAGACCACACCACCAATCTCCCTAAGCTTCACCATAAAGTTGCCTTTCTTAGTTATCTTCAGCTGGGTCTCTTTCATCATCAGGGGAAAATGAATTGCCTTCCCCGTGTTGTCCAAACGCAAACGCTCAAGCAACCTCAAAGCCTCATACCTATCTTCATAATCTCCCAAAGCTCTTAACTCAGCAATGCAAGCACTCAGTCCCCTAACACTCTTCCTAAGCTCCCTAGACATCCTCCGATCACCAACCTTCCTAATATCTACACAAAATTCCCTAGCTAACACCATCAACAAACGCCTCCTAGGTAACTGAGAACGATGTTCCACAGTAGCCTCATCAACAACAAAAACTAAAACTGAAACTTCAGCCATTGAGTGTTTAGAAATTGAATAAAAACTAAAATAGAAAATACATATAGATTATATCTATGCTACAATACCCACACTTATATAGAGCAAAAATAGTGGAGACAACTGCCACCATCGAGACTCAAAAAAACCCCAAAACCAGCAACTATACCATCCAACTGTATACCACTATTGGAAAACCGTCTTAGCGCACAAAGCAAAACCTGTTCGAAGTCTATGATGGACTAAACCTTTAATGGGCTAACAAAAAAACACTATAAAAATAAACACTTTGAGCCCATAAGCTAAAAAACTTAGTTGAGAACAAAAAAATCACTAATTTTAAAAAATAATTGTATACTAAGTGACCACCAAACTAACTAAAAAAATAATTCCAAACGAAAATACGCGGGCAAACAAACAAAACAAAAACGGCAAAAACGAAAACGAAAAAAACCCGCGCTCCGAAACACTATAAAAAAATAACCACTTTCAGCCATAAGCTCCATTATATCTTTAAAAAATTAAAAAAAAAGAGTTGAGAAAAAAAAGAATCACTAATTTTAAAAAATAATTATATACTAAGGGACAACCAAACAAACTAAAAAAAATTACAAACGAAAATACGCGCGCAAACAAACAAAACAAAGACGGCGAAAACCCGCGCTCGGTAGCGGAGCGCGGGTTAAAAACCTCGTTAACTAATATTTCAAGAACAATAAATTAAATATAACACTAAACTAAGCTAGTTTATAAATTGCCAATTGAATGAACAACACATATATTTTATCAAGTAACTTGTAGTATGTCAAAAATAATTATTTCAAGTGTATGATTATGTGTT
>BQNB010096639.1:6597-24426 GCA_026074375.1 Tanacetum coccineum
AAGTTCTAACTCCTGTCGTTGTTTCATTAAGTAAGATGACCAGTTTTTGATAGATGGACGTGTGCGAACAACAGGAAACCTATCGAACTTGGTTGAATCTAAATACAAAAGCTGATAACAAAAGAATAAAACAAAATTTAGTTGAATTTAAAAACATGAAAAGAACATTTAGTTGAATTTAGAAACTTACAACAAGGAAGGTAAGTGGACCAAGGTAATGGTTAGTTCCTAGCGGGAGTTTACTGTACTGAAGGTAGTCATAAATTAAGCTCCGCCAATCAATATCCGTATTTACCAGTCTCGGAATGGACTAAACCAATCAAAAACTTGACCTTAAACCATCAAATAACCATAGTTGGCTGTTGGAAAACATGTAACATGAAAGTTTACTATGAACATAAAGAAAGTCAATCCTTTGAGCAACAACAACTGTGAAGCAATTATCATTAACACGATATCCTTTAATGGTTTTGGGTAAATTGACAAACCCAAAACCTTACAAAATACATGGTCAACTTCTCTTTTTTCTAGTAAAATTAATGAATAAGCCAATAGGAACACCTAAAATCTCATGAATTTTCCTATGAGTTACCTCAATTTTATCGCCACTATCCAAGCTCAAAATGTAAGTTTGTTCATTGAAATTTGCCACAACAAACCTACCCAACTTCGATGGGATTTTATCTATGGTAACATTCTGTAATGAACTAAACCCCATTTCTGACAAAAAATTCAACCATAATCAACTTTGAGTCGTCGGATGGAGAAAAAAGAGTATAGGAGATGTACTTACCGGAGAAGTTGTAGAAAAAACTCAAAGATTACTCTTCGGTGTGCAGCTTCTGCAGGGGTCAATGTTTTTGTTTTTTTTACCTTTCTTTCGAGACACTTTCTCATCAGATTCTTCTTTTTTGACCTTCTTTGTCAATTTACTTATCAGTCGCTTGGAATATTTTCTTTTCATCAATAGACGAAGAATTGAAAAATTCCCATTACTTTCAACGAGCTTACTCTTTAATTTTTCGATTATGATATTAACTTCACAAGATAAGAAATTCAACTCTCGGTTTAAGCTGAATCTTTTCATGTGAAATGACTTTCCCTTTCTTTCGCCTTTGATAAAATCCCTTTTCTCTTAACAGGTGTTTTCTTAGACCTTAAAAACGACGAAAAGCAGTAGACTTACTTTTGGCTTAACTTTTTTTGTTTCGACGACCTTAAACCGAAAACTTAGTTAATGCTTGAACAGTCGGAATAAACTTCTGCTTACGATTAGGCTTAGACTTATCCTAAACAACAGTCGACTTTTCCGCAACAGGAACTTCTGAATGTGCCTTAGGCTTGTCCCTTGGCTTCTCCTTTGGAAGCTCAGTCTTAAGCCTTTCCTTAACAACATCCGGCACGTTGTTCTTTGGCTTGTCCTTTGGAAGCTCAACGTCTTTACCACTATCCTTAACAACTCAAGCGTTGTTCTATGGAGTCTAGTATTATGCCCTTTCCTTACAATCTATGGCGCATTGTCTTGTTGTTATTCAGGATATCATCAAACCCTTATCATTTACAACAAAGACTTTTTTACCCTTCCCATCTAACTTTTCCTTAACATCAACCGGCTTATTCTTCAAAGCATCTGACGCTTTATCATTCACAACAGCCAACACATTCTCCTTGACCACCTTAGCCGGATCATCTTGGACATTATCGAAAACAACATCAACAGACAAACTACCCTTAAGAACATAAACTCCAACCTTGTCTTTAACCAGCGGGCTTTACATACTAAGTTTTATCTGCAACAATTTTACTTCTAATCGACTTATGCACCAACATTAGAAGCTTAACCTTAAAGCATTAAGCCTTATGCTTTTATCTACAACAACCAGCGCCTTTATCTCAACAACCAGGTTATCTTCAACAAAAGCGGCTTATTGCAAACCAGGGTTCTTAACAATCAGTGTTATCTGAAAAACCTACATCAATCGGCTATTCACAACTGGCACACCAATGGTTTAGGGTTAAATTCAGGACACGGTAGGTTGCGCGATAGTACTATTATCCCATGTTTATATACTACTCCTATCCGTTCGTAAACCCATTACTCTAGGAGAATGACTACCAATAAATTTTGATTTCTTAGAAAAACCACGACCAACCTGAGGCTTATCCTTAACACCTAATACAAATTAAATTTAAAAAACTTCACCAGTACTACGTAGAACAAAAAAAATAAGACACAAACAAAATTAACAAGACAAAATGGAAACACATATGATTATCATAAGCAAATTCACAAACAAACTAATCACATGCGATTCATCACTAAAAAGCAACACCTAACACTAACAACAAAAAACATCTTAATAAGCTGCAACAAATAATACAAGCAAAAAACTAAGCACAAAATCTATCAACAATTAAGCAAGACAACATAGCACCCAAAAAAAGCAAAACATCTAAAATCATTTGAATTCATCCTAGACAAAACAATTGAACAAACAAACTCAATAAGCTAAAATCTATTTGCGTTATATAAAAATAATCAAAAATAAGCATATCTAGGGTATCATATAAAAAATAATCAAACCACTATAACACACAAAAACATAAAACAACAAATAAGCAATATATGGCTTAGACAAAAATAGGCAACACAATGATACACTTAGAAAATAACAAACAAAAACAAAATACTCCTAAATAAGCACAAAATAAGCAAAACCTACTGATTAAATACAAAAATAAATGAAGATAAAAAGAAATGTATACCAGAAGAAGATTGAGGCTTATTTGACGGCTTAATATTGTTCGGGAATAAGGTCAACGAAAGGACGTTGGGCACTTATTCTCTTTAGATTTAGTTATGTCGATCTCGAATGTCCATCTTTACTTGATTGTTGATAAATTTTAAGTATGAAAATAGTTAGCGTATGATTTTGGATTAAATGTGGGGGTGGGTGGTGGTGTGTGTTTGTGTGTGTGTGTGTGTTGTTGTGTGTGTGTGGTGTGGTGTTGTGTTGTGAGTTTGTATTTTATTCTATTAGTATTCGTGCGTGTGCGTGGTGCGTGTGCCATTTTATTTCTTTTGTGTGGCATCTTGTGATATTTGGGAATGAATGAACTCTGGTTAGTATTAACTGATATGAGTGAACATACGAAATTGCCCTCTAAAGGGAAACAACTTAATAAATTGAGACCGTCGGATGTTGAATGTCAATAATGGCTCGAGATGGAGCTTTTTGTTCTTGAATAAATCTTTGTTTATTGTGGGAACTTTGTCAAGAGTTCAAAAATCTACATAATAATGTAACTTAGTTTTAAAGAAAGTTAGCGAGTTTCATAAGTTTGGTTTAACAAAAGGTAAGTATAAACATGGAATTAAGCATGATTTTGCATAAATAAATAAAAATCATTTATAAGTCCCCCTGAGGCCCAAAAGTAGCAACCAGGCCCAGATAATACTAAAAAACCGTATCCAAACAACAACCCGAATTGAAGATTTAAAAACCCTAAAAACACAAACATTTCAAACAAATAGAGGGGTTTGGGAGATGGGGAGAACTCACACCCCACAATGACGAACACAACACCTTCCTCCCAAACGGCAAAACAACCAGCCGAAACTTGGACAGCGCCGCCCGAAGATGCCCGCCCCCGCCGTCAAAACCCCGACCAGAAACCACCACCGTAACCGCCGCCGTTGAAGAAGAAAAACACACCGAAGAAAATGGCGCCAAAATTGAAGGCTCGGACGAAGACGAAGAAGAGGATTATGAAGAAGAAGAAGATGATTCTGAAGAGGAAGATGATGACGTGGCAGTTGATAGGAAAGGTAAAGCAATAATGAAGGATGATAAAGGTAAAGGTAAGATGATTGAAGAATCTGATGATGATAGTGATGATTCAGATGATAGTGGTAGTGATTTGAGTGGTGAATCTGATGATGATGATGATCTTGAGGATGATCCTTTGGCTGAAGTTGATTTGGAGAATATTTTGCCCTCTAGGACGCGTGGTCGTACCGTTAATTCTGGGTTGCGTATTTCCAATGATAAGGACAATGCTGATGCTTGAGGAGGTTTATGGAGGAGGTTAGGGCGCTAATTAGTTTTGTAACAATGTTGCTACTTTTGATAACGGTTTTATGTGGTGTAACCAGTTTTATGATTATCTATGGTAATGAATGCGTATTTGTTCATTTCTTATTTTAATGTAATTAGTGAGATATATGATATGGGATTATGGGGTATGGGGGAGGTAGGATAAACGATCAGCAATATGATATTGTAGAAGTTAATTAAACGGTTTCGGATAATTGGTTTAGGATTAGTGTAACAAAAGTTATTCTGGTTATTTAGTAATTACTTAGGATCAATATACATGGTGAAATGTGGTTGGTACTTATGGTAATGCGATTATGGTTTATGTGTCTGAATGTGTTTTGGTATTTAGTTATTTAAATGAGTTGCTATTGATGATTATTTCTTGATATGATATTACGATGCATATGTGATCTGTGTGATGAGTTGCTAATGTATGTGTATACGGAAACTGATTCTGTATGTGATAAATTAGGGGTCAAATGTGTGGTTTTGAATAATTAGTTAGGAGTAGTGTAACATTATGATCTGGAGTAATTACTTAGGGGTCAAGTTACATCTAAATTCGTAACTTATAGTACACATGATTATCTCATTTACAACTATAAAACTGCGATTGTGTGCCAACTTTCAGAATGTAGTGCCAAACACATCCTTACTGTAATTTTGATATATTGAACTCATTAACTAGTTGTGGCTGGTTATAAGTAGTCTTATTTCATCTTTCGATAATCTTCAGCAATCTTTTTTTTTTTTGGCTATTTGATTGTAGTTTGTTAAAATCAACACCACCTTAGTGTCTGTAGAAGTGTTCTTTTTTAAGGTTAAGTCTTGAGTTTGTTTTGCTTCAACTATCACTCTATTATCACCAACTGGTCAATTGTGTTGGTCTTTGGTCAGTAGTTATGGAGTAGATGTTTTGACTTGATATGCAGATGATCTATTGTTTGTTACTGTAGTACCTTTAAGGGTCTAGCTAGTTTTCGAATTGCAAATGCTTCTTGGAGTGATGATTTCTAGCGTTAAGTAGTTTTAACTAATCCATAATGTGATTGACAGGCGAAGGTTTAGTCTTCATGCTGAAACTACATGTGCAAGAAGATTTTGATTGCTGGTAGAACTTTTGTTAGTTAAATTGCATTTGTAAGATTTTCTGTGAAGGAATGCACATAACAGGAAAATTGAGAATTGTATGGACAAATAACAGTCTTGTTTTGAAGTACTCGTTTTATGAGATTAGACTCTTACTCGTAAGTCTTATCATTGTCAGCCAATGTGGCTTTTTTCTAATACGGTAAGGCCATCTTGTGACACATGTGGTTTCATACTTCTATGTTACAAAACATAAATAACATTGACAGCGTGTGATAGTGTGATTATGATACTATGATTTGGGCTTTTTGGGCCTAAGTGACCAGGAGATTATTGGACAGCCTAAGAATTAAAATTGTAATTAGTGGTTTCTTACTCTTTTTCATTACATGTCTTGGCTTTTTTCTAATACAGTAAAGCCATCTTGTGACACATGTGGTTTCATACTTCTATGTTACATAACATTACATGCTGCCATATGTGAGCCTGACAGCTTGTGATAGTGTGATTATGATACTATGATTTGGGCTTTTTGGGCCTAAGTGACCAGGAGATTATTGGACAGCCTAAGAATTAAAATTGTACTGTAATTAGTGGCTTTCTTACTCTTTTTCATTACATGTCTTGGCTTTTTTCTAATACAGTAAGGCCATCTTGTGACACATGTGGTTTCATACTTCTATGTTACAAAACATACATAACATTACATGCTGCTATATGTGAGCCTGACAGCCTGTGTGATAGTGTGATTATGAATTTATGATACTATGATTTGGGCTTTTTGGGCCTAAGTGACCAGGAGATTATTGGACAGCCTAAGAATTAAAATTGTAATTAGTGGCTTTCTTACTCTTTTTCATTACATGTCTTCAGCCTCAGGGGCTGAGCATGGTTCGAAAACTGGACCGGACCGACCATGATCGAACTGGAGAAAACCGATTTGGTTCAAAAATCCAGACCAAGGACCGGACCGAAATGTTCAGTTCAGGGCCGGTCTGGTCCAACAAAGCATAATCATCGGTTGTGCGTAGGGACTGAACCGGACCGAGGACCGAAAATGAGGAAAAGAGTGGATTAAGGACTAGTATTTCGGTTTGGTCCGGTCCGCGGTCTAGGTTAGAGTGTGCAATACTTGGGACATTTATGCGGAGGGTCTGAGTCCTGATTATCATACACTTTAATGACTATCAGTTTAAAATGCGAAAGTTTGAGTCCGGTTTATCATAAAGTTTGTGACTATCAGTCGTACCATACTGGACAGGATGCAACGCTGCCATGTTTAAAGCTTGATGTGTAGTTTTTTAATCAAAATGAAACAAGTAGGAAGTGAATTGAACTGAACCGAAACACTTAAACCTCTTTCATGAACTTGCAAAATAATCTGTCATCTAAAATACACTTTAGTAATCTTAGCGCTATTCATAAGTTTTTATAAAGTTAAGATAAAAATAGAAAAAAATGGGGTCAACACAACCATTTTGGATTTTGATATGCATAGTATCAACTGTTGTACTCATTTGGATGATGTGACGTTCTGAAGTTCGACTGACCGTGTAGCATTCAACAATTAAAATAGGAAACTTGATACTTAACAAATCTCTATAAACTTGAAAATCATGTACAATGTGCAATACACATGTACCATGTAAAAATCATATGAACAATGTATGTAAATTGTAATATCTAAACTCTACCACAATTGCAAAACGAGAGGAAACCAAAATAACCTATAAAGATATTAATCACATTTCATTTGACCATCTAGCTATTGGGATATAACATTCAGCCCTTCACATTATTTTCTAATCCCTATATATGCATTTGCTTGCTTCCTCATAAATCAAAATAACCATAATATACGAAACCAAAATTGACCAACCCTTTGAACAACATTCTCTGATGCTCCATAACCATTAACAATGTTCTTCACATCAAATACGTTAACGTCAGCAGCCGATATCAAAGTACTTTGGATCTTCAGGGAAATGGTATTCCACATTTAACTGTCATCCGCCGCAAATAAATGTGTTAGTTCTTGTTTTACGCCTGCTAATCAACTATGACCTTCATAATTTAACAAGGAGAGTAACATATACATAGTATGAACATACCTTCCCTTCATCATCATCTGAATGGCGTTGTGGGAACACCACTTTCAAATCACTGCATAAGAAAAACTTCCGCTCCCCTTCATTCTCTAAACTAGTTTTTTCAGGAGATAAAGAATCAGATACAAACTTCTGAACCATTGTTGAGCGTTTCCTGTGAGGACATAAAAACCGAACATGGAGAGCATAGCGTAGAGCACCAACAGCTGCAGTGTTTCCGTTCACCCGTGAACATACACTTTTAAATTGATTGGAACTTCCATGATGCGAAGCATCCTTCCATCCGGAAGTCAAGTCACCATCCACATGGCAAGCACGCCCATTGCACCCAGCGGGTTCATTTTCTTTTATGTTTTGACAAGAGGAACAACTTTCTGAACTATGACTTGGAGCGGATGAGGCAAGAGTGACCTTTTGCCGTAGGAAAGTCTAAATCACGAAATTACAAGATAATTTGGTTATATTCCATTCTGGCATGTTTAGAAGCTTTAAAATCAGGTTGTTTTGAAAGAAACTTGCCTTTGTGCCTGCTGGCATGTCGCTCAAATCATAATTACAAAAGAATGTATGAAGAGGCGTCTTCTCGGGATTGCTTACAACCTGTGTGAGAATTAGATAAGATACAAAGGTTTACAAAGGAAAAAAATCCAATAAAGATCAAATTGAACGTATACGAGTATATGATAGTTTATCTAAAGCCATAAAACATTTTAGACAAAGAACTGTAAAATATACAGTAAAAGCTTAAAAATTGATCCATGTCTTATTTAAAATATACCTAATTAACTCAAATTTTATAAAACATTCCAAATACCAGTTGTATCCGCCCTTTCATTGGAATACGCAAACGGCTCTTAGAACTTTGTGAATCATCATTGTGATAGCCAAGTCTTCGATTTTGGCTTCTCGATGAGGAACTCCCTGCAAGATCTACTGAAGCATGATACAGTAAGTAACTATCTCCATCAACACTTGTAACTGCAAACGGAAGTTTACGTGCTTTTGGTGAAAAGTTTCCCCCATTTACACTTAGTACAGCAAGAAAACCATCAATTTTCTGCACATAAATGTGCAGTGTCTTAGACATCGTCACAGACCTTAATTGCATACACACACCGAACTTAATCTGAAAAAAACTTACACTAACCTTTTTACTGTCTCCTGATAAAAGACGACCAGATAACAATGATTCTTCGAAAGAACCAACTAACGGCCTCCTAACAGTGGGACCCCTTGTTTTCCCCCTTAACTTCCGTATACGGGAGTTACATCCCAAATCTTTGTTAAAAGGCCAGCTATTTCCTGTGTAAATTTTAGGAGAACAGGACTCAGTCTCATCAAGTAAACAACCCATTTCATCAACTGACTTGCTTGCCGACCCATAGTCCACTTTATTGGCTGCAAAATATCTACGACCAAGGGGAGACGATGAACGTGTTGAATTCACCTTGTCTGCAGGTATTAGTACAGGTCTGATCTGAAATTTTGGCTTACTAGATTCTCTAATATCCTTTAACCCAAGTGGAAAAAGTGAAGCAAAAACTTCATCTTTCACTAGAACAGGACCGTCTGTGAAAAGACTAGAGGAATAATCATTGATTCCTGTATTAGCTTTCTTATAATTCTTCACATTGTGATCATCATCAGTTTTAGGATGTCCATTAACGTGAAGATTGTTGCAGCCAATATCTATATGATCACCATCAAACGGTTTAGAAGAAAGTATATTGTTCAATGGTGATAACACTCTCTTCCTAGCCATAGACACACTAAATTCCTTTTCATCCAAATTGATGTTATCGTTAGATGCATTAATCCCCCGCCCATCAAATGCATCTGACTTGACATTCTTTTTATCAGATATTTCAAATCCCACAATCCGGGAAAACGAAGTCTTAAAACTCTGAACAGATTCAAACTTATTATTTGAACTGATCCTTAACCCATGAGCATCATCAATAGACTCCGTAATTACATCATCAGCAAATTCAATCGTCTTATCCGCTTTCAGATTACAAACACCATCATCAACCAAAGGCAAACTATGGTCCAAGGTGGTAGATGTCAAAACCTCACAACTTCCAATGAACTGATCTTGTGGCACTCCCATTATACTCAAATTCTCACCCGAAACACCCAAACAACGTTTATCTTATCAATCTCTTCCTATTTTCTTACAGAAAAACCACACTAAATAATTTGTTATCAATCAAACAACTAAAAGCAGAAGTTAATCAATGAATCCATAGCATCCCCAATCACCAGACATTATTAGTTCAACCGATAAATATCAAGACCTTGAACGTTATAAAATCGCTACACAGTCAAATTAATCTGTTCAGCTGAATAAATGTCCATGCCTGAAAAATAAGCAAAAAAACATCATAACTTACACAAACAACACAATCAAAATCAGAATAAACTCATTTCAGGAACAATGTAGCAGCAACTGAAATCCGATAAAAACCAAAACAATTACACACAGAGAGATAAATAATAGATTAGAGAAAACGCAATCCAAAAATTAGATCAGATTCAAGTTCAAATCAGTTACTAGTTATTCGATGATCGAAAATAAGTAATAATCACATAGCCAATGAACGATCGGAGGTGACCCAAAAGTGACGTCATCGGAGATGAAAACAAATACAATCAAAATGTGTAGAAACAACACATTCATGAATCAAAAGTTACATTAAAAATAGAAAAGTAAAAAAAAAAAAGATGAATTAAACAGTAAAAGTTAAGTTTGGTATACATTTTTATAAGTTGAATTTTTATACAGTTATTGTTTCTTCATCAAATGAGTCTGTTTGTATCTATAATTTAACACTCCGGTACAGGCTGAATTTTGGGGTTTTGGAGGAGCAGTAGTTAGTACTGCCGGAGAATATGAATGAGAGAAAAAGAAAAATGGGTAATGTGGAAATATGGTGGGTGAAGAGTGTTTTATACGTGAAGGATGTGAGGGGTGTGGATGTAATTTTGATGATTTTGGAGGGGGTTAATGGGAAAGTAAAGATGTCCATGCGGTAGGGGTGTTCACGGGGCGGTTCGGTTCGGTTAGTTGGAAGATTTAAACTATCCGTCGCGGGGCGGGTAATTAATTTTACTATCCGTCGCGACGTATAGGCGGGTAACGGAACATGCGGGTACCGAAATTGGGGTTACCGCAGGTTCGGGTCCGGTAAACGTTTTTGACGTTTTAATAGAGTTTAACGGTATAAAAATAACATAGTCTAGAAAATAAAATGGTATTTCTAGTAAAAATTTAAATGACGTTGAATTGAAAGTCATATAAAATTAAGTATTTCGTTACAATATTGCATTTCTAATATTCATATTAACGATATAAAAAAAAATATTACTGGACTTTAAAGATTACGATCACAATAATTCCAATTTTTTACAATAGTTTTTATAAATGTTTATGTTTACGAGCGGTAAAAGTGTTTACATTAAAAGTATTGAATAATCGGTTAATATCTGTACAATTATTTGAATATTAGTTAGTTTGGAGGAGCAGTAGTTAGTACTGCCGGAGAATATGAATGAGAGAAAAAGAAAAATGGGTAATGTGGAAATATGGTGGGTGAAGAGTGTTTTATACGTGAAGGATGCGAGGGGTGTGGATGTATTTTTGATGATTTTGGAGGGGTTGATGCGAAAAGAAAGATGTCCATGCGGTCGGAATACTGCTACAAAGACACACGTCTGTCGTTTTTATTTCTTTATTGTATAGCGGTTAAAGTTATGAAATAGCTAAGTTTTTTTTATAATAAAAAAGATATAAGATGTTTTAAAGTTTATATGAACATGACCGATAAAGTTTTTTTATAATAAAAAAAATCGAGTCTTTTAGTAGGTTATATTGTTATATTTATAAAAAAACTTTACTGGTCATATTTATATTAACTTTAAAATATCTCAATTCTAATAAAAATCATTCAAAGTTGTAAAACTTTTATATTTAAGTGATAAAAACGGAACAGTTTTTTAAAGGTGGGTGTTTATTGTTAATTTGTTATTGTATCTGAAACATAGTTTTTTTGAATATTTTCACAATAATAGAGCAATAATGAAATTTGGATGGTTTTTTAGTTAATCCTAATATATGTAACATTTTCATAAAGGGGTGTGATTTGTAAATTATTTTTTTTGCAATCTACTATTAAATTACACTCGGTAATGCACATAGTACACCATCAAATTAGTAGTGGATGACAAAAAAAAAATATTGTACAATTCACCTCTTTTTTATAAAGTGTTCTACAATACATACTTTACCCATTTTATTGATATGTTGTCGTATCATAAAACTTGACGCATATCGCTATTTTTAAACTAACAACACATTAAAATATACATATTAAATGTAAAATTTGAGACAATCAGTGACATTTTTGTATAGTTTAGGTACAAAGCTAAGAATAAAGTATTACTTTTTTTACATCTCATAATAAGTGTTTGACAATTTTATTTTAACAACCGAGAAAATGTTTTAGCGAGTAAAAATGAATTAGTAAAGAGTTTTGTAGTACTTTTGTTAATGACATTTTTTAGAATTTTGTGCGTTTTGGAAATGGTGCATTTTGAAAATGCACACGAGACATTGGGGAAGTATTACTAGTATAATTAGCAAAGTATATTAGGTAAATTATTATTGCATACTATAACAAGTTAAAACACATGCTAAATCAAATCATCACATGCTAGTTTAATAATTAGTAGTATTTCTTTTTAAATCAGAAACAAGTTGGTTTTTATTTTAAAATATATGTAAAATTTAATCGAAAGAAAAGGTTGTACAAAATAGTACACTTTGGTGCCACGATTTCTGCATGCGACACGAGGGTGACAGTTAGGATCAAGACCCATCTTTTGTAGATTTATTTCATTTTCTCTTATGACGACATATCAACAACATTTCTTTATCAAGTTATTTTTCCAATTTTAACATCTTTCAAGAAAAGTGTACTCGCTATAAAGTATGCCAAAACTTCCGAAAGTGACCTTGTGTTGCTAGGGGTGAGGATGGTGGGATCGGTGCAGATTCTGGCTAAAACCAACGCATCCGTAATTGCGGTTTTTTAAAAAGTGAGGATCAGAACACCGCGGCGGTTTTTGTGTTTTTGCAGGGTTTTAACAGCACGCCCACACTATAATTTATATATAAATGTGGATTTTTGTGTTATTGGATTACAATGTTGGTTTTTTTTCGGTTATAAAATGCATATATTTAATGTAAAACGCACACATCACTTATAATATATTGATATATGAACTACAAAACCTTATAACACACATAAATAATCAAATGTGTCGTTTTTCGATTTAAATAATCAATGATGCGGTGGCGGTGCGGGTTTTGTGTGCTGTTTCGGGTAAAACGCAACCGCACCGCATTTGCGGTTTTTCTTTTTTCTTAAAACCGATCCACCGGTTTTTGCCGCGATGCGGTTTTTGCGGTTTTGCGGTGCGGTTTCTGCTCGCCCCTGGTGTTAGCTAATAAGGCCAGTAGGCTCGACCTGTGATCTCACATGCCGCAACGGTAAACATTAAGAGTTTGAAGAGAGATGTTAGCTAATAAGGTCAATAAGCTTGGCCCGCTATTTAGGCCTTTTTGTTTAGGTCTTAGTTTTTACTCTTTTATTATATAAACAATTGTAATGTATTAATTATAGTTGAATCTAAGAAATATACTTTTGATTTTCTTCACTTGACTCTAATGTTAATCAAAAGTCTATATTTGTCGCGCGTTGCTGCGGGGCGGGTGTTTTGTTTTTTTTATTATAGAAGTGTGTGTTTTTTTTAATATGTATAGTAAGATTTCAAAGTTTTATAAGCATGGTTTGCGTGTGCTAATTTTTTTAAAGTTATGTGTCGTAGCAAAATCTTTTTTTCCTTGTTATGGGCCTTTTGGATTTTATTTGTAGGGCTCTATAGTTAAATTGTTTGTGTTTCTAGAAGATTATCAGGCGAAAGGTATAGAAATATATAAAACGTTGTAGAGGAATAATGTTGGGCTTAGTTAAAAAAAAATTATGTTGAGCCAAGTTGCACCACATGGGCTGAGGGAAGTAGGCTAATTTAAAAGTAAATACTTGGGCATGTCTTAAATGACGTCGTTTATGATTATTCGCACGTTGCTGCGGGGCGTTATTATTATTTTTTTTGCTGGTTTATTTTTTCGGTCTCATGTTTAATAGTTTGTTTTTTTTCTTATATGAGCTTATGTGTTGGGCCTCATGTTTAAATATTTGTTTCTTTGGCTATTTGGGTTTTTTTTAATATAATTTTATGAGATTTGGGTAAATATGTGTTAAGCATGATTGCCCGCGCGTTGATGCGTGGCGTTAATTTTTTTTATTTTCTTTTTTGTATTTTGTATTTTGTATTTTGTGCGGGTATATATTTTTTCGGTCTCATGTTTAATAGTTTTTTTATATGGGCTTATATGTTGGGCGTCATGCCGTGAGTATTTTTTGATCTGAATAAATCAATACTTTTGTAAAAAAAATTCCTATTTTGTGCGGAGCAATTTTTTTATATTATTTTGTGCAATAGTTTCCTTTTTTTTATATGGGCTTATGTGTTGGGCCTCATGTTGCGGATATTTTTTGATCTGAATAAATAATTACTTTTGTAATTTTTTTTTCCTATTTTGTGCCGGGCAATTTTTTTTTTAAGTTGCCAAGTTAAAAGAAAAGGAAAAAAACAATGTCAAATGGGCCGGCCCAAAGTAAGATCCCAATGAGCCGAGTACTCTAGCAACTATGTCAAAACGACATAGTTTTAACCCAAACATAGTATATATATGTAATTATACAGTACATTTGTTAGATTGTTTCAAGTTCTAAATCCAGCTAAACGTAAACAATCTTGATCTTATTGCACCAACCTTCCCGAAAAAAGAAAAAACTTTAACCAGATTGTGTACGTGTAACGATATACTCAAGCCCAATGAATTAGTTGATCAAAAGGTCAAAACCATGATTAGCTGAGAAGATTAAAAAAACCAAAATTGATATATTAGACCAAAAGATAGAAATAAATATGAGTGGTACTACAACAACTATTAAAATAGTCTTTAGCTAACCAACCGAGTGTCGTTTAATATAACTTACGTATTTTTTGAACTGAATGAATCGTGACTATGTCACATATGTTTTTCCTAATGCATTAAAACTTTTGTTAGATGATATGATAGGTTAAGTGTTAGGATTTATGTTTTCCTAACTTAGTACCGACAGTACAAATAGTTAGTACTGATAGTTATAGTTAGTACTGACAGTACAAAATGTTAAGTACTGATCAGTTAGTTAGTACCGTTAGTAGAAAATAGTTAGTACCGTTTAAGAGATATGTATGAGATATTTTAGGAAAAGATATGTATGCGTTTTGTAAGCCTGTTAGGGTTTATCCTTGTTCTATAAAAGGATTCCTATTGACATAGTTAGTGATACGACCTCAAAATATCTCATAGCAAAGTCATATCTCAATAGTTAGTAATCTGTAATCTTTCAAAGCAGATTAATAGAAGTTTATATTTATGTTCTACTTATGTTTTTCTTGGAGTACTTGTGTTAAGATTCCGCGGATCTAACACATGTATTTATAATCAAGTGTTCTATTACCTGTCAACTGTATTTTATACATCTTGGCTAGTCATCCTTAATTGGCTGCATTAGATCTATTTCTTAAGGGACTCATACAAAGTTTAGGGACTCACAAGTGGTATCAGAGCCTGTGAGAAACTCTGAATAAGAAGAACAATCAAATCAAACTCTCATACTCCTAAACTAAACATGTCTGCATCATCATCACAAGATGAAATTCCACCACCACCACCACCTCCACCATCATCACAAACACCAACCCAACAAACTCCTCATACAGTATCAACCATCAAGCTGCCTATTCTCAAAAAGGGAGAATATGATATCTGGGCTATGAAGATGGAGCACTATTTGGCCCATACAGACTATCCAATCTGGGAGGTTATACAAAATGGGAATGGTCCTGTATCAATCACTACAGATACATCAGGACAAATTAAGGTTTTGCCTCCTAGAACTGCAGAAGAGATTGTAGCCAGAGAAAGAGAGAGAAAAGCAAGGACCACCTTGCTTATGGCCCTACCAGAAGATCATCTTGCTAAGTTCCATAAGATGACAGATGCAAAAGAAATGTGGGATGCCATCAAATCTAGATTTGGTGGAAATGACGAATCCAAGAAGATGCAAAAGTATATCTTGAAGCAACAGTTTGAAGGATTCTCTGTATCCAACACAGAAGGGCTTCACAAAGGTTATGACAGGTTCCAAAGTCTTCTAAGTCAGCTAGAGATTCATGGAGCAGGTGTATCTACTGAGGATGCTAATCAAAAATTCCTAAGATCTCTACCTTCTGCCTGGTCACAAGTCTCCCTAATAATGAGAACCAAACCAGGGGTGGACACTCTTAGTTTTGATGATTTATACAATAATCTAAGAGTCTTTGAGAGTGATATAAAAGGCTCTACTGCATCATCATCCTCTAGCCCACAAAATGTAGCTTTTGTCTCTGAGAACACCAGCAGTACTAATGAAGTTAGTACCGCTTATTGTGTTCCCAATCTTTCTGGCCAAAACTCAAAGTATGAACAAACTTCATCATACTCATTACTTGCTAATCAATCAAGTTGCCCTCAACTGGATCATGAGGACTTGGAACAGATTGATGAATATGACCTTGAAGAAATGGACTTGAAGTGGCAAGTGGCCATGATCTCAATGAGAATGAAAAAGTTTTACAAGAAGACTGGTAGAAGCTATAATTTTGATGCAAAATAAGAACCTGTTGGCTTTGATAAAACCAAAGTGGAATGCTATAATTGCCACAAAACAGGGCATTTTGCTAGAGAGTGTAGAATCAGAGGAACTCAAGATAACAAGAGGAGGGATGCATGGAATACTGGAAACAAGGATGGAAGCAGAACTGGACAGAAAGAGGATTCTAAGGCATTGGTGACAGTTGATGGAGAATTGTAGATTGGACAATCATTCAGAAAGATGAAGATTATGCTTTGATGCTTGCAACAGCTCAACTCAGACACATAGTAATTTCATGTTTCAAATAAGTGTAAAGAGTCTTTATGCAAATCTCTAAAAAACTGTAGATCTCAGAGGAACAACTTAGTGGATGTGCAAGCATAGAAATAAAGGCATATTCTCAAGGTCTTAAGAAAGTTGAAGCACAGTTAGTTGCTCATCAACAAGGACAACTTTGGTATGAACAAAAGATAAAATTTATGAAGATAGATTTAGATGATAAAACAGATGTTCTAACATACCATAAGAAATTGCTAGCAGAAGCTCAAAAAGAAAAAGAAGATTTAAAGGCTAAAGTAGAAAAATGGCATAACTCTTCTAAGAATCTTAGTAAACTGCTAAATACCCAAATGAGTGCTAATGATAAGTTTGGGCTTGGGTATGGGGATCACAGATATGATGGTATTTTGAGCTATGAAAATAAAGAGAGTGAGTTAGAAAAACAACCTTTGTATGATAGGTTTGTTACAGCAGAAGGAATGCATGTTGTACCCCCACCCATGACAGGGAATTATATGCCCTCTGGACCTGACATTGAAGTAGATTACTCACAATTTACATATGGTCCAAAACAGACTCAACCTAGTGAATCTGAATCCCAATCAAGTGAATTTGATACCTGTGAATCTAACATTAGTACAGAACCCTCTAAATTAGTGTCTGAACCAGTTGTCAATGAATCTAATGTAGAATGTCAACCTAAGGTCTGGTCTGATGCTCCTATCATTGAGGAGTATGAATCAGATAGTGAAGATGAGTATGTGTCTATACCAACAAAAGAACAAGAAACACCTAGTTTTGCTAACCAGCAAGTAAAAACTCCTAGGGAAACTGTTAAGAATCAGTTCACACATAGTCAAAAACCTAAAGTTGATAAGAAAGAGTTGGGGTATGGGTTTACTGTAAGAGCATGTTTTGTATGTGGTAGTCTTAATCATTTAATCAGAGATTGTGATTTCCATGAGAAGAGGAGGGAAGAAAAGCTAAGTTATACAATGGGTGGAACAATGTGCAAAGAGTGAATAAACAAAACCAATTTGTTCCTTCAGCAGTACTAACTAGAACTGGTAAAATTCCAGTTAGTACTGCTAGAGCTAGCGGTACTAAAAATTTTAGTACTGCTAGGCAAAGTTTTAACAGACAGGCAGTACCAACTAGTACTGCTATGAAAGTTAATACTAGTAAGCCCATTGTGAATAGAGTTAGACCAGCAAATGTTTTTCACAAAACTCATTCACTATCTTCAAGGCTTTTTAAAAAGACAAGAGTACTTAGAATAGATTTTTCAAAACAAAAAGTTAATACTACTAAGGTAAATGCAGTTAGTGCTGTTGGAGGAAAAAGGGAAACTGCTGTTAAGTCCTCAGCAGGTTGTAATTGGAGACCACAAAGAAACAACTGGCACAATGTCTCCAAATACAATGGTAGATCCAGTCTTAG
>BQNB010096640.1:0-19030 GCA_026074375.1 Tanacetum coccineum
TTGTCTTGAAATGAATATATAAAGGAGACTGTGACTCGTTCTTTTCATGGCAGAAAGAACTCAAAGTGTTTTAGTCTTCAAAAGTGCACAAGCTAGTGAAGTTAGGTTGTTAAAAGTTACATTGCACGTGCTTGTGTCAGCAAGTTAAGAAAAAGAGTTGGTGAATTTGATATAATAATATGATATTGGAATATGATGCTCACTAAAGTGAAAGTGAATTAGGGATGGGAGTGACATGTGTGTGAATTTTATATTTTGAAAATAATAGGCTCATATAGCTGGACATCCACTATATTTATCTGTTACTTGTTTTACTATCGGAGATCTTTGTCATTTTTCAAATAGTTGGTCAAAATTTGCGCTCCTACCTAAAGGCAAAAAGCCATGACGTAAAAATAAATGTCACGCAAAGGAGGAAGCCGCAAGTAATAAACCACTATGCCACTAAACACAATTATGTTTCCACTCAAACAAATAACGAAGAAGATGATAGAAGAAGAAAAGGCTTTCAACTTATATTCTAGTTTGTTCGTCGAGAAGCCTCCCGTTCAAACTGTAGGGGAGTATTAGTTGTCATTCTCATATATCCCATTATCCCATGTGTCTCCCATTAGTTGTCAATCATGATTAGCCTAGTTGTCAATCATTATCTAGTTATTGATTAGTGTTTATCCATTTTCCCATTATCCCATGTGTCTTCCATTAGTAGTTAATCATGATTAGCCTAGTTGTCAATCATTATCTAGTCATTGATTAGTGTCTATCCATTTATCCATGTACCCTGTAAATTGTAATTTATGATTAATGGAATGGAAACACAAAGTTTCACCATCTTTCAATATCACTAATAGCCGAGACAATAATTTATAAGTATGATATTGTTTTGGAGGTTATTACAGTATTATACTATACTTTTTAGTAGAAATTTGACATGCTATATATGAAATTCATGTCTTAATAAGTATGCTACATTTTTTCATAAAGGCTTTTCAAGATACTATCTCTAGTCACACTGATAGAATTATTCCTAGAACACCAGTGGTGAGTGAACGACTATGGGTGGATAAATATTCTCCAAATTCATTCATGGAGCTTCTGGGTGAAGAACACACAAATAGAGAGGTACACGTGTCAGATTAAGCATGCTATGAACTTTTTCATCAGCCAAATATGCCCGCTCTTATCCTTTTTGTTGCTGGTATTTTCACGTCTTTTTGTTGTTAAAATAATAGGATTCTTCTGTTTTTTTGTTCTGAACTCAAGACCACAACAGATGATGTTTTGTTCGCTTTAAAAATACATTCCTTTGTCGTTCAACATAAGTAAGTTTCTAACAGGATTTCTTCTGGATGGAACAAATATTTTAAATCCAACAGTGGAACTTTTAAAGAACACAATCACTTTGACAAAGAAAACTATTATTCTCCTGGCTATCAGGAACTCCGTAATAAGAATATTAAGGAGCCCGACCAACCAGAACAGAAGTTAACATTTGTAACTAGTTTGATACTGTCCGTGGACCTCATTCTCAGTATCACTTATAATTTTTTTTCAAAGATAGCTTTTATTTGTCTAAGATGAAACCACTTTTTAGAATGTTAGTATCAGTTTTGCAAGTACCTTACATTACACATCAAATGGAATGTTATGTTTAACACGTATATGAATTGAAAACTAAACAGGCTCATTTAGAAAAAAGTTTCTCCAATAAGGTGAAATGTGTTTTCAAGCTGCACATTCAGAATATCTTGAATCAGTTATGTGTTCAACTGTTGCAGATCCTTCTACTATGAGGTGCACCAGTGCTCGGAAAAACAACACTTGCACATGTTGCTACTAGGCACTGTGGATACTGCGTGGTGGTGGTAGACACTAATCATGACAGCTTAAAGCGTAGCGGTAGCTGTTTGATGCAATGTTTATATGAATAATTAGGATTTAAGAGACTTTTGTTGTGTTTTGTTTATTGTATCAACGGGTAATTTAGGTGTTGAACTTTAGAAAAAAGAAAGGCTTGTTAGTATGAATTGAAGAATCAACATGTAAAATTGGTTTTGCTGAGTAATTTTTCTTAAGATATTTGTTGTGGGGTTAGTAGTACTAATTGTTAAAACTTGTTGGAATACGCACATTTGCTTATCTTTTATCTTGTGACAAATTTCAACATTTGATGTGATTGTAGACACGTTTGTTGATTTTGACTTACGATACCAATCCAATATGTTTGAATGATGTCCGATAGCATTATGGAGCAATGATTTACGGTGTATGATTGATATGTCGATAGCATTGTTAAGAAATCCTAGTTAACAACAATAGAGGATTACTACTATTGTGACTACCAATGTAGTCATTGGTAGGGATGCCAAGGGGAGTTTTTTAGGAAGTTCATCTTTTTGTTTTTTAAGATTCAAAAATGCACGTATTAAGGAGCTTAAGATGCTTTTCACTTGATCCCACCCAAAAGAGTCCAGTCTATTTCACACTTTAGGCCTGTTTTGAAACTAAATTAGCAAGTGTCCAGGCGGTCGACTCATCTTGATCTCAGATACGAGCAATGGTCAACTTTAGTTAAACCTGCAGGCTACCCAGTGTAGAAACTATACAAGTGTGGGTTTCCCAGTTCCCACTCAGTTACGAGTAAGCTATCATACAAAGATTCTAGTTTATAATTATCTTTACTATGAAGATAATTATTATGTGTCATGTTCAGCTTTTCTTGTGGTAGGTTATGTCAATCTTTCATTAAAATGAACTGTGTATATGTTATTAGGCGATAATACAATAATTTACAAGCATATAGATAACTTGAAATACAATCAAGCTAAATGTTTGACATAAGTTCCTACAAATTATAGTATAATGTAGGCTAAACGTAGCAAACTATATTGTTGTAAAGATGGTCATATCAAACATTAGCAAATAATTTATAAGTTTTGGCATCAAGACCTATTTGCCTTACTACTGCAACTACCGCCGTAACTCCGATTGCTGAAAAAATACCTGCTATGTTCGAGTTTAACCAAAACACACGGCTTGACTTAGATAGAATGAATGTCATATTAAAGAATACCAACCTAAATGCTTTGATCAACACCATGACGTCTCCAAAAAATGGCAACATCGCTGCTATAGTTGTTGCCATGATCACAGATAGTGATCATGAAATCAATCTCGGAATAACATTTTTGGCCGAGAACTCACTGCTAGTTGGGTCTGCAAACGCTCTTTCAAGAACTTCATTTGTTGGCTGCAAGTAACCTATAAAATCAATTTATAACTCAAAAAAAAGTAGCAGTGTTTTTTAATTATTGGTTCATAAAATTTAAAACTTACAACTGCAACAGCTGAGAGTTTAAGTTTCGTCCTTGCTGCTCAAGGAGTAGTCATTATGCGGTCCTTTTGATGAATTTCTTGAAGAGCAAAAAGAATAAATATCTTTGAAAACTAAGTCATAATTATTATACGTACGTAGTAATATAAACTCGCAACAAATTTACCAATATAGATACTAGCAGCAGTGGCACATGAGCTGTATAGAAGACATAGAACTAGAGAGATCAGGTTGATATGGTGTAGCGAATGAAATGATGGAATTTGCGCCAACATCAAGATTAAAACTTCAAATATAACCACAAATTCGTAAAGTTTCATCTTTCCATTTGAAATAAAAGAAAATGAGTTATCTAATTTTAGTGCTGATTATTTTTTGTTGCGGCTGGTCTGAGACTCAATCTCTAAAAAATTATTATTTGACCCCAACAAACTAGAATCTTTTATCCAAACACTAAAACTTATTATCACAACTTCATGTCACAATAATCAAATATTTAATCTCATAAGAGATTCGAAGACATTCACAGAATACGAACCGCAACAATAAAATAATGCATAATCTTACTGAAAAAATAGAACTTTGAAGGATATTGGGCATCAAATTTTGCACGAAGAGCAAGCTTTTTATGCCTACGTTTTTCAAGAACCGAGTCACCTTCACGCTTTTCACCAGTTTCCAAATCATCAATCTCGTCTAATACAGGAGCATCATTTTTTTTAACGGCGATTTGATTAAAGACTAGCAAGATGCTAGAGAAGAAAATTACAAATATGTGGATAGAGTGTTACATGGATTACTAAACCACTCTATCTAATCTAGAGAAGTTTTCTTATTTCTACTCGAAAACCAATTGAATGACGAAAGTTTGATGTCATTTAAGAGCAGCTCCTTTCTTGAGTACTTGGACGAGAATATTGCATTGTTTCTGAAATTCCAGAGGTGCCACAAAGTGGTGTTTACAGCAACATCAAATGGCTTTTTGAGTTTAGGCAGAATGGGGACTCCATCAGACAATAAGGCCGCATCATCTACGGATGTAACAAGGACACCTGAAACCTTCCACCAAGCCATGACTTCTTTCCAAACGTCTTTAGCAATTGAACACAACGCGAATAAATGGTCCTCAGTTTCAATATCATCATCACAAAGGGGACATCGAACATAGTCAAGGTCAATCCCTCTCTTGTCGAGATTAACCCGTGTAGGGACCCTTTTATTCATGATGCGCCACACAAGAATATTCACCTTAGCGGGAAGGAATTTATTCCATCTGAAGGGTTGAAAGGTTGAGGGATTTGACATGTGGTTAATATGGTTTCACATGCTCTTGACAGTGAAGTTTCTTGAAGAGTCCTCAATGAATTCCTAAGTATCAGGGGCGTCAATAAGGTGTAAATCAGAAAGAAGGTTCGTTAGTTCAGTCAATTCATTTTGGTCAGCCTGTGATCGAGGTGGTCTTAGCCAAGCCCAATTAAAAGTAAGGCCAAAAGGAAGTGTAGTGGACTGTTGGTTTTGGCCAAGGACTAAAGATGGTTCAGGTACAGCAGGCGAGTGAAAGACAAAGCTAGTGAGATGTGAGTTATGGGAGGAAGTGGGACATCTATCACAAACCAAACAGCTCTTCTCTGTTTCAAGACGGTATAATTGCTGAAATGAGTCTTGAAGAGTTGCTCCACCAATCCAATTATCATGCCAAAATGAAGTATTTCTTCCATTTCCAGCTTTTTTCTTAAAAAGCCTTGGTAATTCGATTCCAAAGTTCCTTAGATCATTTTTAAGGTTGCAAATATGAGACCATGTACCAGAGGACAAGGGACGAGAAGAGGAGTGATACATACCTCCTGATGGACCATGAATAAAACAAATCACCTTGTACCAGAGAGCATTTTCTTCGGTGCGAAACCTCCACCACCATTTAGACAACATGGATTGGTTGTTTGCCAATAAACTACCGATTCCAAGACCTCCCTTTTGACGAGGGGAGATAACCTTGTCCCATGCTATCCAAGAGATTTTATTATCATCTGAATTTCCTCCCCAAAAGAACTTCCTATGAATACTTTCAAGCTGCTTGATTATCTTTTTAGGGGCTTTGAAAACTGAAAAGTAGTATACTCCCAAACTACCAAGAACAAACTTAACAAGGGTTAAGTGACCTCCAAATAAAATTGTTTTAGATTCCCAATTCGATAATCTCTTTTGGAATCTATTAATGATAAGAGTCTAATTTACACACCTAGACGTATCCGTGCCAATGGGAAGACCCAAGTAACTACAAGGGAATTGAGAAGCGAGGCATCCAATTGAGGTGGCAATGGAGTTAAGTTCAAGGTTAGAGACACCAATTCCATATAACTTGCTCTTGTTAAAGTTCACTTTTAGACCGGAGGCAAGGTGAAAGCATGTAAGGATCCTAGATAGATTCTTAGCATTGGTAAGGGACCATTCTCCTGAAATGAGGGCATCATCCGCATATTGAAGATGAGAGATGTGGAGCTTGTCTTTTCTTACTTATATTCCATGGAAGATGTTATGATTAGTAGCTTCTAAAATGGCCACATTGAGTGCTTTTGCCGCTAATATAAATAGGAATGGAGAGAGAGGGTCTCCTTGGCGTAATCCCCGTTCAAGTTTAAATTCCTTGGTAGGGGAACCATTAATAAGAACTGAAGCAAATGTTGAATTAAGACACGAGTAAATCCATTTACACCATTTGTCGCTAAATCCCATTTGTTCCATGGTTGAGAATAAGAAGGACCATGACAATGAGTTAAATGCCTTCTCGAAGTCCACTTTAAGAAACATGAACTTCTTTTTTTTCTTTTTTGCCCATGAGATTATTTCATCAACCATGAAGGGGCCATCAATAATTTGTATTCCTTTAATAAAAGCCATTTGGAGCTCACCAACAACCAAAGAGATGACTTTAGAGAGACGATTGGCAAGGACCTTGGCAATGATACAGGAGCATCATCAACTGTGAATATAGCAGAAAGACAATATGCATGTGTTTGTATCTGAAATGGAAATCAAGGATTAATTTTTTGACACAACGAAAACCGAGTATATTAAATCAAAAACTTATGCTAGAAATTGCTGAATTTGATTTAACACTAGATAGAGCCTGGAAATCTATACTGCAATATTGATTATACATTGTATGCTCGTAAGTGCCGATCACCTATCTGTCGGGCTGAAGTTAGAGATAGTCAGGCTCACTGGTCTAGAGATTGTTCATGAGACAACTGAGAAGATTATTCAAATCAAGAGCCAAATTCAAGCCGCCTGTGATCGTCAAAAGAGTTATGCCGACATGAGACGAAAACCCCTTGAGTTCCAAGTAGGAGATAAGGTCATGTTAAAACCTTGGATGCCATTTTGTGTGTATGCATAAAGGGTCTAGGTGCATGGTATTTTACTCATTATTTCAACATTTCTCCTCTCTAAGAAAACACACAAAAAATTTTGCTCCCCTCTTCTCTTTTTCTTTGTGGTAGCCGCGACAACAAACACCCCTTTAAGGGTGTCTTTATCTTTCATTTTTCTTAAATATCAAGTGTTCAAGATCATATTTCAAGAGTTTCTAAGTTGTGTAGAAGAGTGGGTTCATCCATTTTCAAGAGTTCTTGCAAGATCATTAGCTACGGTTTCATCTTTATATTTGGGTTTTGAAGTTTTTCAAGGAACCTTGTCAAGTTTGTATCTTTATATCTTGTCCATTTCGATTGTAAGTAAATTCTTGAACCCTTCTTCTTCTTCTTGGTCATTCATTTATGTGTGTATGGAGACCCAAGTGTTTGTGTCGTTTTTATGAAAACTAATGAAATGGTTTTGTGAAATATTGAAAAAGACGGAAACTTTATGGTTAGAATAGCATGTTATTAGCATACAAGTTAGGTTAGTATGATTCTTGAAGTGTGACGATGGGATTAAGGAAATATTAGGAGTGGTTTTATTTTTGGGAATTATTTGTGAATGGAGATTAGGCTAGACTAGGCACTTGTGAAGTTGTGGTTTGGTTTTGAGGTGCTTGCGGACATATAAGCTTGTTGTCTGAACTTTGCGTATAGATTATGGCCGACTTAAAAGCGTTTTAAATAATAAAGGAAGTAACTATTGGATAGCTCATTTCGAGTAGATAGTTTTTCATATGAAGAACGTCAAAATCGGCCTTGTAACGAAGGAGTTACGGCCAAATGAAGTTGGAAAGGTTTTCGGCAAAAGCTGTCATTTTGACTTTCTGTACAGAAACAAAATCGGGTAATTTGACCCCTTTCGAGTCCGTTTCGACTTAAGCATAAAACACGAAAGTTGTCCGAAATGATGTCTTACTAAAGCTATCGCTAGTTTTTTAAGTTTAAAAGTGCAAGACGAGAGAGATAATCTGAGTCAGAGTTAGACAAAGTTTTCTGGAAAAAATCAAAGGCATGGTGCTTTTTGGAAACTAAATATGAGTTTTAGGCGTTTTCAAGTCCGTTAGAGCTTTAAAAACCTTAGCGAAAGCTATTGTCTCTTCTATAAATAGTTAGGACGCGTTAAAAACTTTACGAAAACTATATTTCAAGAACGTTTGGACTTCTAAAATTAGAAAGTTTTTAAATAGATACATTAACGGATTTAAAAATAGGAGTTAGGCGTTTATGTCATACTTAGTGTGTTTCGTTGTAGGGTGGACTTATCAAATATTAGAGGACGGTATTAACGTTCGAGATTTTCGAACTTTTCCTAAAATAGTAACTTTCCAAAAATAGAAAGTTTTCGAAAATACTAAGTTTTCATCGAAATGTAGTAATTAAGCTAAAAATATATTTTATTCATAAGGTCACGTTTTTACTAACGCAACTAAGACACAAACACACGGGGATTCCATGAGTCCTATAAGTGATTTTATGTCGTTCGTTATATATATATTCCTTTCCTAAGGCGCGTCCTTTACTTAGGTCGCCGTTAGGACTTCTTGATTTCCGTGCTTCATCCGTTGATTATATCTTTGCTCATCGCTACTTAAGCTGAGTTCATAGCCTCACGCTTTTACTGTTTTACAATCACTTTATTACTTTGGGGTGAGAACATTGCTTGCTTTTAAAACTAGACACAAGTACTTTGCGTTACTCTTACATGTTTACGTGTTGCCTAAGTAGCGTACAAACCACTATTGCCCATACTATCATGAACCATTAATTTCTTGACCGACCGTACTGGTTAAGTGAGCGCGAGTGTTATAAATAGATCTATTGGGGCTAATAACCCCCGTCCGGGTTTGGTAATTCTTACTTGACCGACTGGCTGGTTAAAACGGACGTATATCATGTCAGAATGTTAGGTGGTCTTTGGTTGGACACCTGTTAGGGCAAGCTTTACTTGGCATCTTGTATGCTACATACCTATTGAACCTCAGTATCATGACCTCAGTGTAACGTAAATACTTTTTATGTGATTGTGTATCTGTTATAAGAAAATGTTGAACAAAACCGAAGGTTACTCGTTGGATGATCTTCTAAAGTTTCTTCGTATTGAGAAAGAGGCTAGAACTAGAGATAAACGAGGCAAGGATGCGTCGAGTGTTTATCATGTGCATGGTGAAATCTCTAAGAAGATATTCAATCGAAAAGATTCACAAAAGGCAAAACTTGAGGTGACAAAGAACAACTTCAAGAAATATTCTCCATCGAAACGGTCCCTTAAGTGTCATGTTTGCGGAGAAACTTGCCATTTTGCTCGTGAGTGCAAAGATCGAAAATCTGGTACTAATGAAGTGAATGAGGTGAACACCGAGATAGCAATTGTGGCTCACGTTCACCTTGATGATGGAGATGATCTCTTGGCATGATGACGAGTTGTTTCGAATTTTCTTTTTAACTAGCAAGGCGGCTAGCGCCACTTTTATTTCTGGTTGATTCTAGTGTAGTTGTTTCAATTCATGTGTTTCTGTTTCTTTTAACTAATGAAAGTTAGTGTTTCTTATTACATTTATGTTCCAAAACTTCTTGTGTTGAATTTTTTTTAAAGAAATTTATTTGTGACAAGAAAAGGAAAAAAAATTATTGTGTGAAGTTTACACTTTATATTACATTTCAACCGGATGATTAATCATGTTGCATGATGTAGTGTTGCTTTCTATATTTTCAACTATAGCATGTTAATGTGTAGATACTCATTCGCATAGGATTAATGGTATCTTCTAAGATTTTCTTTGCTTCAACAATTGGCTTTGTGATATGAGTGATAATAAAGATTTTCAAACGATGTTGAAAATTAGTGTTTCATGATATGAATGTGTCATGTTAAGTCATGATATACGAGATAAATAACTGAGAATGGTACCATTATTGACGTGTTTGTTAAGTGATCAAGAAACTTAACTATTGCACTTATTAAGTCTCTGACAAGAGATTTACTAAGTGTTTGAGATGCGATTGATGATCTCATTAAGCCTCGGACGAGAGACTTAATGAGAGTGACTAGAGACATGAGTATGAAACCATATGTGAATCGGTTAGTGATGGAAACCCGACTTGGTTGTAATGTTCCTACTTCATAAGTTTAATGGGTAATAACGAATTCATAAGTTTAATGGGTAATAACAAAGTTACTAATCGATAGAAGGTACTATCGCCTAATTGACTCATGTATAGTAAAGATAGTGACGCGTTGCCGAAGAAAGGATGAGGTAAATCCTCTTAACAAAGCTTTAGAGGCATCTTAGCAAGAGAGATGTTAAAAGCTTTGCCTATATGATCTAGAGGTGGTGCCGCCTTAAATAAAAAGTGTTGGTTTCTCTTTTAGAGGGTCATGAAACAGGATTTAAGCGCATGGCCATATTCGCGCTCAGTGAGAAAACAACGGTCACGATAAGAAGTGTGTATAAGTATGTCATTGAAATCAATACGTTCTTGGTTTAATTCCTTAGGACACCATTGAATCGATTTCAATTAATTTTTGTACTTATATAATGCAAGGTTTAATCTTCGTGACACTTTGCGACATAACTTATCAGAGTGGTAGAAAACTATCCAACCTGGTGGGGGATTGTTGGATATTGAAGGTTGTAAAGTTTTGTTTATTGGTTTAGTTGATTAAATCAATATTGGGTTATACTTACATTTATATAAGATGTAAATATAACTTTACAATAGTGAATGTGGTGGGGGATAAATAATATAAAGTGTGGTTTATATTAAAATTGTGAAGCAACTTGAGTGTAAAAGTTACTAGACCAACCGACCAAGTCTTCCACATTTGAAAGTCATGGGTTAGTGTTCCATCTTTTACTCCTTCACAATGCAACGTTCTTCCCCTTAAAGTTGAGGTAGTTATTTCCAGCTTGTCTGTGTATAAAAACTGGACATATATTATGAGTTATAATATAACAGTATACACTACTTCTCTACCAGAAGCTATATACATCACCTCACTATCTTCTATATCACCATCGTTGTTTTGTGTTTATTCGGTTTGCTGTCGATAAAATACTCGTGACTGCATCAAATCCTGGGGTTGTACGATTGGAGACTCGCAGCATACAAATACGAGTTCGTAATAACCTTAAAAGGACTGGGAATACCCGTGCAATTCCGGTTCTTTTGTTTCCTTATTGCAGGTTATTATTGCGGTTGTTACGGGCTGTCAAGAAGTGAAAGTTGCTGTTGTTTTGTGGTTGTTCTTGTTGTTGTGCGTAGTTACTGATTCAATACATAACAACAAAAAGTTGTTGTTCTTTAGTGTTTTTCTTGCTGTTGTTGTTGCTGTTATATTACTTTTACCAACATAAACCAATATCTCGAATCACATATAACCCGACCCGAGTATTACCCTAACCCAAGAACCCGATTCCTTATTATAGGGTTGGGTTGAGGGTTAGTTTTTTCTAATAAAAACCCGAATCAACCCGACCCGATAACACCCTACTTACAAATCACCTTCAGTTGAAAAGTGTTATTCCACACACCAACTCTGCGATCAATGGTAACGGTATGCGAGCTCGCTCAGGATGGCCAAAAGTGTTATTCCACACACCAACTCTGCGATCATGCTTCATATCCCGCTACACCAGTCGTTCGTTTTATATTATACTTTTTTCATATACAAAAACTCATAACATCCATTTATTATGAATAAAATCGTTGAATGAATAGTAAAAATGGACAAAATGATCTTTTCATATGTTTACTAAATTTGTAACCACAGGTTCTTATTCTAGTTTCATTCAAATACTTCAAAATTAAGACACTTACAACGTTTTTATAACTTAGTTTAAGCTAGAAACACTCTAAAAGTATGCGTTATCAATATTCATGACATCGTATAACTTAGCTGCAATACGATGCCCCGAAGCTTTATTTCTCTTACTTAAAGGGATATTTAAAAGCCAAATCCAAATCGAAACCCTTGAGTCCTTGACATGCATGTTTCTTTCTGTAGGTTGTTCATCTTTTCCGATTGCCTTTAGCACCACCAGATTCCTTTTGAAAGACCGTGGTCCATCTTCTAACACCCTCTTGCAATCTACATAATGATCAAGATGTACCAGAATTATACATATTCGAGTCGAGTTCTTTGAAAGTTATTGGTCGGCAAGGTCTCCATGCAGCTGATAGAGCTTTCTATTCTTTGGAAACTACATGGATGATTTGAGTCATTGAGTGAATGCGTCCCAACATAGGTCCGTCAAATATGCTGGTGCCACCATTGTGAGTCTCACCCTCATAACCCACCATATTAACTAATAGAGCTCATTACGGAAGCTTCATTTTCGGATTTCTTTTCTGTCTCAATTTAAATAATTTCTAATGAAATCACAAGACACACATCTTAGAATACTTATATAGGTCGATACAAAGTTCTGCAAGTAGTTATATAGTGTCAGTGGATAAAAGTACTGCATCAGTGGTATCAAATGCAAGTAATTACGTGATCAACTAACCATGCAACCAGTTTATATATCGGTAAGTTCTAAGACTCTCAAGTCTTATTGTGCCATCAGTCGCACCAATTCCCGAAAGAAGCACAGAAGAAATCTTACAGAAAAGCTTTGATCCGAATGCCAAAAGGTCACTGTCATAACAGAGAACTTAAATCTAATCCAAAAGAATGAAGAACTAGTAATATATCTTATAAGATCATGATGTTTATTTACTAGAAATTGTTGGGTTATGTTAGTTGGATACGCAATGTACGACTAGAAGTGTGTGAGCCTATTGGGGGCACACACGATAAAACATTTAGAGCACGTTTTTACTTCACGTATACTATTAAATGTAAACCGTTTGGACAACGAATAACTAAGACAAAATCCCTTGGTAACCTTATCTTGTGGCCGGCTTTAAGAAGGCATAAGAAGGTTCTTGGATAGTGTCTTGGTTCGTTGAATGTTGGAGATAAGGAAAGGAAGTGCATGATAAGTTTTAGAAGTGTTTTGATAAGGTTAAAATTCTTGGTTTTAATCATTATCATGACTAGGGTTTGGAGGTTATAAAAACCCCTTCACCCTAGCTCATTCACACGAAATTGATATCACATACACCCAAAAATATCTGCCATCCTTCCTCCTTAACACTAAACAGCCGAAATCAAAACATAGATCAAAACAGTTTGTATTTCGGTTAACTCTAAAACCCTCTGTTCTAATTCGGTTAAATCTTTTAGGGTTTTTCCACTTGTGATTCGATCCCAGGTTTATTCCAGAGGGTGTAATACATTGGTTTACGTATTGTCAAGGTGTGACAATAGTCGGATTCGAGCTAGGGTTTGTGGATCTCTATTTCGGTTGTACTGTAGCAGGGTTACAACCGAATTCGGTTAAAACCCTACACTACCTTTCTGATTTTCGGTTCTGTTTCTTGTGAGGGTTTTGGTGATCGATTTTCAGTAGGTTTTGGATACAATTGTTGTATTGGATATACGTGAGGTTTGGACTAGCATCCGGGCGTGCTTGTTTACGTGTTTGTGTGAGCACTCGTAGAGGTGACAACTAAAGCTATCGCCAGTTTTTTAAGTTTAAAAGTGCAAGACGAGAGAGATAATCTGAGTCAGAGTTAGACAAAGTTTTCTGGAAAAAATCAAAGGCATGGTGCTTTTTGGAAACTAAATATGAGTTTTAGGCGTTTTCAAGTCCGCTTGAGCTTTAAAAACCTTAGCGAAAGCTATTGTCTCTTCATTAAATAGTTAGGACGCGTTAAAAACTTTCCGAAAACTATATTTCAAGAACGTTTGGACTTCTAAAATTAGAAAGTTTTTAAATAGATACATTAACGGATTTAAAAATAGGAGTTAGGCGTTTATGTCATACTTAGTGTGTTTCGTTGTAGGGTGGACTTGTCAAATATTAGAGGACGGTATTAACGTTTGAGATTTTCAAACTTTTCCTAAAATAGTAACTTTCCAAAAATAGAAAGTTTTCGAAAATACTAAGTTTTCATCGAAATGTAATAATTAAGCTAAAAATATATTTTATTCATAAGGTCACGTTTTTACTAACGCAACTAAGACACAAACACACGGGGATTCCATGAGACCTATAAGTGATTTTATGTCGTTCGTTATATATATATATTCCTTTCCTAAGGTGCGTCCTTTACTTAGGTCGCCATTAGGACTTCTTGATTTCTGTGCTTCATCCGTTGATTATATGTTTGCTCATTGCTACTTAAGCTGAGTTCATAGCCTCACGCTTTTACTTTTTTACAATCACTTTATTACTTTGGGGTGAGAACATTGCTTGCTTTTAAAATTAGACACAAGTACTTTGCATTACTCTTACATGTTTACGTGTTGCCTAAGTAGCGTACATACCACTATTGCCCATACTATCATGAACCATTAATTTCTTGACCGACCGTACTGGTTAAGTGAGCGCGAGTGTTATAAATAGATCTATTAGGGCTAATAACCCCCGTTCGGGTTAGGTAATTCTTACTTGACCGACTGGTTGGTTAAAACGGACGTATATCATGTCAGAATGTTAGGTGGTCTTTGGTTGGACACCTGTTAGGGCAAGCTTTACTTGGCATCTTGTATGCTACATACCTATTGAACCTCAGTGTAACGTAAATACTTTTTATGTGATAGTGTATCTATTATAAGAAAATGTTGAACAAAACCGAAGGTTACTCGTTAGATGATCTTCTAAAGTTTCTTCGTATTAAGAAAGAGGCTAGAACTAGAGATAAACGAGGCAAGGATGCGTCGAGTGTTTATCATGTGCATGGTGAAATCTCTAAGAAGATATTCAATCGAAAAGATTCACAAAAGGCAAAACTTGAGGTGACAAAGAACAACTTCAAGAAATATTCTCCATCGAAACGGTCCCTTAAGTGTCATGTTTGCGGAGAAACTTGCCATTTTGCTCGTGAGTGCAAAGATCGAAAATCTGGTACTAATGAAGTGAATGAGGTGAACACCGAGATAGCAATTGTGGCTCACGTTCACCTTGATGATGGAGATGATCTCTTGGCATGATGACGAGTTGTTTTGAATTTTCTTTTTAACTAGCAAGGCGGCTAGCGCCACTTTTATTTCTGGTTGATTCTAGTGTAGTTGTTTCAATTCATGTGTTTCTGTTTCTTTTAACTAATGAAAGTTAGTGTTTCTTATTACATTTATGTTCCAAAACTTCTTGTGTTGAATTTTTTTTAAAGAAATTTATTTGTGACAAGAAAAGGAAAAAAAATTATGGTGTGAAGTTTACACTTTATATTACATTTCAACCGGATGATTAATCATGTTGCATGATGTGGTTTTGCTTTCTATATTTTCAACTAAAGCATGTTAATGTGTAGATACTCATTCGCGTAGGATTAATGGTATCTTCTAAGATTTTCTTTGCTTCAACAATTAGCTTTGTGAATTGAGTGATGATAAAGATTTTCAAACGATGTTGGAAATATTAGGCCAAAACCCAAACTATAGGGCTAATCCCAAACCCGCTGTAACTGTAAATAACAGTTAAATAACTGTAAAACAGTTATTTTTACCAAGGGACGCGACTGTTACTCGCACCCTTTCATGTAGTATAAATATGTAACGATTTGTAAACATCAAAGTTGATGACAGATTCAGATTTATAAAACTTTACATTTTGGTATATTTTGATTTAAGTTAGAATTTCGATCCAACATTTGGCATCAGAGCTTTTGGTATTTTAAACCAAATCATCATATACCGTTTTTAGAAAATCATCACTGTGTTCCCGGTCTCGAATCTAAAGAACAAACCGTACCAATTTTTTCAAGAAAAACAGTTTGCAATTAACAAAACACAATCGGAAAATCATTTCGTGTTTTATCAAACTTCCGTATCAGGAGAATCCAACGATTGCCACCAAGTGAATACTCACTGGCAACAAAAGGGTTTCATCCCTGCAAACTATTATCAAGATCAATAACAGGAAAAATATACCCCGAAAAAAATAAAGTCTCAAGCACGGTACAAATTTCTCACAGATTCGAAACAAAGAAAAACCACATAAATTGGATAACAAAAGTCATCACAAAGGGACGAAACTCAAAAATCATCAAAAGAGGAACAAACACACCTTTTGAAGATTTATTAATCGAAACCCTCAACAGAACCATCACCGATTCTAGTTATCCAAAGAAAACCTCAATCTTGCGACGGTTTTATCAGATCCCCAAATTTGTAGCGAAACCTTAATTTTCGCATAATCAAATTGAGGAATCCGTGGTTACGAACACAAGAATGGGAAGAGCGATTAAAGTCGCCATCTCAATCGCCGGTCAATCACCAGAGAAGGAAAAGAAGATAGACCAGAAACCCCAAGGAGACAAACTGACAAGGAGACGAACTCCCAAAGAGAAAGAGAGGCGGACAAAATAAGAACAAGGGACACACGAGGGTTATAATAACCCTAACAGGTTTTAATAAAAACCATTTCACCCCCCTCCACTTTTATTTATCTATATTTCATTTTTAGTTATATAGATATATAGGTTTTAGAATAGTTACCCCTTAACTTTAAGTTTTGTAACTTTTCTTAAACCCGTAGATAGAAATATAGTAACCTAGTGATTACACTGCTTACTATATCAAGAGAATAATTTTTAAGGAGTAATTAACCTTAGGTTATTCGTTTTAAAATATAAAATCCCCAAGGATAGTTTTAGGAAGAAAACTAGTCCTCGTTAAGTTTGATAGCCTATAAGGCACAAAACCAGAGTACTCACCACAAAATTCAACACACTTAGTGTTAGATATTTTATTTTGGAGATTTTATTTAATATCCTAGAGATATGACGAAAGAAAGTGGAGATAGTTCAAAGAAGGAAATTAGTACCGCCAGTACACCCCAATTCCAATGTCCAATGCTAAAACCCTCGAATTACTCATTATGGGCAATTCGAATGCAAATTATTCTAGAAGCAAATGGTTTATGGGAAATGATAGAACCAAATGAAAAAACCCAAGCAGATAACAAAAAAGACAAAACTGCTATCGCATTCCTTTACCAAGCCTTACCAGAAGAACAATTGCTTCAAATCACAAAACACAAAACCGCGAAAGCCATATGGGATGCCTTAAAAACTAGACACATAGGAGAAGAAAGAGTCCAACAAGCAAGGTTGCAAACACTCAAATCCGAATTTGAGATGTTACACATGAAGGAAGACGAGACCATCGACACCTTCACCGCAAAACTAACAACCATAGTAAACAAAGCAGCCAGTCTAGGGCATACAATGGAAGATGAAACACTAGTGCGAAAACTATTAAATGTTGTACCCGATAGGTATCTGCAAATAGTTGCGTCAATAGAGCAATACTCGGATCTAGATGAAATGACCTTAGAAGAAGCAATTGGTAGACTTAAGACTTATGAAGAAAGAATTAAGTATAAGAAAGGCAAACAAGTGGACAATCAAGAGAAATTGATGTTCACTCGACATGAGAATAAAGGAAAGTATTTTAGAGGACGTGGACGTGGAAAACATAAATTCTCACAAGGAAGAAACCATGAGAATTTTAAGGAAGAGAGGAAAGATGGAGAAAACTCTCATAAGAATTATAAGAGAGATAACTTCAAGAAATCAAGTTATGATACTAGCAAATTACAATGCTACAAATGCAAGAAGATAGGGCACATTGCACCTAAATGTCCTCAAATGACAAAACCAAACGAGCAATCTAACCTCGTTGAAGAAGATTTAGAACCAACCTTACTAATGGCAATATTAGAAGATGAAGAACAAAAGGTCTCGCTATATGAAAAAGATGTAGGATATAAAGAGACAAATATGGATAGTCTATGGTACTTAGACAACGGAGCTAGTAATCACATGACTGGAGTGAGAGAACACTTCAAAGAATTAGATGAGAAGGTTAGTGGAAACCATGGATTCAGCGACAGTAGCTACGGAGTCAACACTCAAAAAGGAAAAGGAAATACCGGCATAATATTCTACTATGGTGAATCACCAATCAGCTGGAGCACAAAAAAACAAGCCACTGTAGCACTATCATCATGTGAATCAGAATTCATCGCAGCAACTGTAGCAGCAACACAAGCATTATGGTTAAAGAGACTACTAAGCAAACTTACACATTCTCAAGAAGAAAAGGTTACAATACAAGTTGACAACAAGTTAGCTATAGTACTAATGAAGAACCCCGTATTTCATGGAAGGAGCAAACACATTGACACGAAGTACCACTTCATTAGAGAATGCGTTGAAAAAGAAGACATACAAGTCGAATTCATAAATGAAGAATACCAGAAAGCGGACATACTTACAAAAGCACTCCCGAAGATCAAATTATTAACCATGAGACAACTCATCGGATTAAAAGACCTACGTCACAACGTTAGTGATTAAGGGGGAGAATATTGGATCGAAACCCATCTAACCGGGTAATCACAAACCCGCCAACAATGGCAGTTACAAAGTGACGGTTACAAAGACAGTTACATAACTGTTTTTTAGTTATTTTACCAAGGGACGCGTCTTTTCACTCACACCCTTTCATGTAATATAAATAAGCAACGATTGTAAACATTCAATGATGATGACAGATTCAGATTTATAAAACTTTACATTTTGGTATATTTTGATTCAAATTAGATTTTTCGATCCAACACCTTAGTGGTAGTTTCATTTAGAAATAAACATAAAAAATTTAACTAGAGAGAAAGGATAGGCAAACTTACTTGAATACCATTTAGCTATAAGCAATGACTAAATCACATGGTGCTTTTATAAATGCAAAAAATAAGCAAGGAATTCTCAGAAATGTTCCATGACAGTGTGTAGTTTTGAGACCAGATGCCGAAACAATGGTTCCAGTCGGAAAGATGGAACACCAGTCTGCCACCGCTTGATATCATACATGTCATTCCACGCCTGAATTATTTCATCACCTTTGAAACTAAGACCTGCATTTAGCCAAGTTCAAGAGTAAGTATAAGGTTATAGTCTGAAAAAAATATCAATGGATATATGTAGCTCTAATATGAAAAATACGATATTCATTTCTTATTTGTTCATTTATCACTAGACTATAAGATCATCACTAGAAAGATACTATTAACATATTTATCTTGGGTCATACGTAATAGCTTATGCATACTCAAAAAGCTTTAAACGATTAGCTTATTTCTCCTAAAAAAAGCCTTGAACAACTTATTAGCTTGGTGAAAATACAACGAAGCTCCCAAAGTAAGCTTACCCAAACACCCCCTTA
>BQNB010096641.1:0-22191 GCA_026074375.1 Tanacetum coccineum
CATGGGTATGTTGAACCATTTTGGGTCCTTGTAGAAGATAATGAAGGTGAATACATTCTTCATCACGAGTATTTCTTGCTGAAAAAGCAGTATATTGATGACGACCACACTTTGAGCTTTACAGTTCAGATCTCTAAACCTCTGCCACCTCAGTATTTTATCAAGGTAGTTCCAGACAGATGGATTGGGTCTTTGTCTGTTTTGCCGGATTCTTTTCGCCACTTGATCTTACCAGAAAAGTACCCACCACCAACTGAGTTGTTGGATTTGCAACCGCTTCCTGTGACTGCTCTCAGGAACCCGTTATATGAATCACTTTATCAAGAATTCAAACATTTCAGTCCTATCCTGTTGGAAATTATAATCCATTAACCTTTGTTAAAGAATAACATCTTGTTATTCTTGTGTCTGCAAAGTCGACACACCAGGAAGAAGAAACAGGCCCTGAACTCTTTTATAAAGCCTGTACCTTTAATCTGTTTGGGCCACAGACCCAAACCCATTAGGTTTAGATTATAACGGTTTAGATAGGTTATAACGTTTACTTTTTATTAACCGGTGTATCCCTTATCAAAGGCACCGATTCAATGTATATATATAGCATAGATTCTGTAATCAAAACTCATCCTTTTCCAGTTTATATAATATCAGATTATTAAAGGGATCACCCCTTGTTTTCCTGTCTTGTTTATTCCTTGAATGATGTTACATGATGCTTGTTTGATCATTATTCGATCCTGGACATATGGAACCTGTGAATTCTCAACATGGTATCAGAGCCAAGGGATCAAACAACACAACAATTCATGTTTATCCATCATTCAAGAATCAAACCTGAGTTTTCTTTTAAAGAAGACACAACCATGATGCCACCGAATTGAAGAAAAGAGAAAGAAAGAATTGGCTATGGTTTGCCCAGATATAAAGAATTTTTAGATATTGTAGTTTTACTACAACAGCCTTTTAAACCCCGGTTCATGGAAGAACCCGTATGTAGTATCAACCAAGAATTGATGAAGGCAAGGTACATGCCAAAACCGAAGACCCACACGAAGATGTTGGGAAACTAGAGAAAGATGGGGACAAGGCTATAAATGAAGAGAATGAAAGAAAAGCAGGAGACGATAAAACCTTTTGCAACAAACCAAAAGCCATAAAGATATCAAGATTGAAGAAGGCTGTTTTATGATTAAGATTGGTTGGAGATTTTTTGCAGTTTCAGTTTTCGATTGTGGTAACCCCACCATGACGGCGTTAACCCGCTCAAAATCGTGATCATTTGAGACATCATGAGAAGTCAGGCCGAAAATTGAAACCAAGATGGCGGCACTAACCCTGCTGGAATTTGGTTCAACTAGAAACCGAAAAGCCATATAGAGATCAACACCAAAATCAAGGCATCAAGGAACAAGAAGATTGAAGGACACAAAGATTAATAGATTAGGGGGAATATGTTGGAAATTATAATCCATTAACCTTTGTTAAAGAATAACATCTTGTTATTCTTGTGTCTGCAAAGTCGACACACCAGGAAGAAGAAACAGGCCTCGTACTCTTTTTATAAAGCTGTACCTTTAATCCTGTTTGGCACAGGACCCAAACCCATTAGGTTTAGATTATAACGGTTTAGATAGGTTATAACGTTTACTTTTTTATTAACCGGTGTATCTCTTATCAAGCACGACTTCAATGTATATATATTGCATAGATTCATGTAATCAAAAACCTCATCCTTTTCAGTTTCATATAATATCAGATTATTAACGGGATCACCCCTTGTTTTCCTGTCTTGTTTATTCCTTGAATGATGTTACATGATGCTTGTTTGATCATTATTCGATCCTGGACATATGGAACCTGTGAATTCTCAACATGGTTTACCTTTTGCTGCTAACTTCTTCAATTGTCAAAGAGAAACAGCTGCCAGAAGACGATAAATCGATCTTTCAAATATAAGCATTCAGTGAATAAATAAACGATCATTGTGGGTGATAATGTAATTTTATGTGATGTGTGATTAAGCTTATAAACTAGTTTTGTAACTTTTTCGAGTGAGCAAGTGATATTCGTCAAATACAACCCTCTTAGTAACACACACACACACACACACACACACACACACACACACACACACACATATTATATATATATATATATATATATATATATATATATATATATATATATATATATATATATATATATATTAAAATATATAAAATACGTATACGTAAGCTAAGTATCATACAAAGTATTCTTATGAAATAATAATAAGTAATCAAACACGGGTATCATTCTCTTCGGTGAGAGATGAATGGAAATTACGGTTATGTCGGGAATCGAGCTGAATGTCATAAAAGATTTGATTTTGGATTCTATTTCTACTAATGAAAATGCAAAAATATATAAGACAAGTAAACAAATAAAGCAATTACGAATTAAGCACAAAAAAGGGAATTTAAAAACGCGACAATTAAGCAAATTAATCAAAATTTAACCCTAAAGATGTTTTTTTATTTTTTATAAATCCTAAATGACTAAAAATAATTTTAGAAAAAAGAATTATATTTTTTTTACTTTTATTTTATTTAATATGAATTAAAAACCATTTTAATCTAAAAATAATACTAAAAATGCTAAACTATTTTATAAAAATTCAAGAAAATTACTAAAAGTACTTTAAGCTATTACTAAGGCAAGAAAAATAAAACTGGAAAATAAGCTAAACTGGATAAGCTATAAATAAGCTAATAAACTAAATAAGCAAAAACTGGAAACAAAGCATAAAAGGAATTTGAAATGAAATCATAACAGAAAAGTCCCAAGGACGCTAATGGTAAAGGGTTTATGTGTTAAAGTATTGGTGTGTTGAGGAAGAGGTCACAGGTTCGAAACCTGTGGCCTTTCTTTTTGACAAAATATTTTTTTATTTTTTTATTTGAGAAAGCTAAAATATAAGCACAAATAAGCAAATTTAATAAATAAACTTTTTGTAAAACTTAAAATTAAGCTAGAAATAAGCTGAATTAAAATAACAGTTAACTTATTAAAGGCTAAATGACTTATAACTACACTACTTGGCTAAATGGGCTAAATAAGCAAAAGGAAAACTTATAAGCTACAACAGACCTTAAACCAATCCTAAAAAGCACTTAATGACATGAGATAAGCAAACCAAATACGCAGGAAAAACACTAAAAAGCTAAAAGACAAAAAACACTTAAACAGACTCTTAAGGATTAAGGACAGATTTTTAAGCTAAGATTTAAGTTAAATAAGCCAAAGGAATAAGTTGCAGAGTTAAAAACAGATAAAGTACTCTAGGCTATTGACACAAATAAGCAAAGAAATAAGCTAAACATTAAGGAAATAAGCTAGAAAAAGGGACTGACAAAGGATAAACTCAAAGCTTGTTTTTGGCTTATTGAAAATAATGACTACTTTAAGCTTACTTTTAAGACTCCCAAACTACTTATGACATACTAAAAACTAAAAACAAATTGACTCTAGACCACAATAAGCTCAATGCAATAAAAGTTAATAAAAAACAAGCTAAAATAAGGACTTATTTGACCTACATATTTGACTGTTTTGCTAAAACTAAATACCACCCTTCTTAACTGTTTTCGATCCAAAACTTTTAAACAGCTAATCAAACAAATAATGACTCAAAACAAGTTTGCATTGTTGCATTTAAAACTTATTTTAATCACTAAAACCAAACCTCAAACAAATTTTAAGCAAATTTAACAAATAAAGATGAATCAAGTCCTGATGGACTTGTAGATTTAAGATTTGATAACAAACTCTCACTTACAAATGAACAAAACCTATTTTAAACTTATGAAAATTAATATTTAGACTATACAAAAACTTATCAAAACTGATTTAGAAAACCAAAAGCTACACAAGCAGTCTTAACTATGTTAAGACTGCTTGTGCCAAACACCCCTTTAAAATCTTAAATACCATTTTTAAGCTATGATAGACTAAATTAAGCTTCAAATTTTGATAACAAATTAAGACCCAAGCTAAATAGAGACTTATAAGCAATTACCATTTAGAGATAAGCATTAATTATTAAGCTAACCCAATAAGCAGTCTAAACTCCTATATGAGCAGATTTAACTAAAACTTAATTAAGACAATTCCTAAGCTATAAACTAAGCATAATAAACTGCATTAAGATAAAAATAAGTAAGAAATAAACAAAGAATAAGCATAATTAAGCATAGCAATAAGCTGAACATAAGCAGAATAGATAATAAGCTAAGAAAAAGAAATGGAAAAGTGTACCTTAATCCTTTGCTCTAAACAAGGATTTAAATGCTCAAATGAGCTTATCTACAAGCTCTAGCTTGTTTACAAAAGCTAGTAAGAAACCATAAGCCCATCTCTTTTTGGCTTATCTTCCATAAAGCTAAAATCCCTAAACCTTAACCAATTGACTTGAAAGTTAACAAACAAGCTCAAATATGCTTTTAGGGGCTTATTTGAGCTGAAAGAGAGCTTGAGTATACATTATAGCTTATTAAAACATTTAAGTAAATTGCATAAGAGAAAAATAAATTAAAAGAACACAAATGACTTTAAATGAAAAGTGTTTTTTATTAATCAAAAGGGAATTATAATAAGTTGAATTTCATTACATTAAGCATAAAATAAGCTGAAAAACCTAAACTACACTACTCTACACTACTCCTAGATCTAGATGATTTTTCTTGTATGATCTGCCTTCTATTTATAATGAGGGAAAGATCCTTCTAGTGTCTGAGGACGCTCCCCAATTTCATCTTTCCAAGCCCTTAGACCAAAACAAATCCATCTAAGCCCTTGGATCATGTAGCCACATCCTCTCCTCCAATCATTGTGCTCAAGATCGCCAGCGTAGCTAAAATGATGTCAGACGTGTCAGCGTAGCCTTCTAGAAGCATTTGATGGGAGCGGTGAGTGATTTTAACCCGTGAGTGTGTAGTAGGGTAAATGGGAGGGAAATCATGAGGAAGATAAACAGTAATTGTTTTGACTCGTGTGTTGACTATGTGATTATAAGTGTGGGTTGACAGACTTTGATTTGGGCTTATAATTGGGCCAGGAAAAGGAAATGGATTTAGGATATGGATTTTGGACTAAGGATTTATAAAAGGCTTTAGGTTTATAGGTATACATCTTAATGGGCTAACCCGGCCCAATAAAATGGGTACGGGTTGGTCCACTTAGAGATGTATACGCATTCGGCTTCGATTTCTCGTACTCTTTCTAATCCCGTGCTCGGTTTCATCCATTTTTCCATTGTTTTTGTCTTTTTATTTAATATTCGTACCTGCAAAACACAATTTACAATACAAACGAATACAATGTATTTTTCATGTATTATTGGTCATTATTGGTCTTTTTAGATTATTTTATTAGGTAAAAGGTATGTGTATTTAAGCACATACCAGCGAGTTATAAGTTGTAATTTGGCATATTTCATATGTATTAGCTAGAGTTGCTGAACTGGTTTCATGCGCTGATAAAATTAATTAAACGACCCTTCCTAGTTCTTGCAATACTTTAAAGGTTTCCTTTGATGCGGTTGTTCAAAAACATGCCAGGTCCTTTGGCATTTTAGGAAACAAAGTATGATTTGACGCCAAATGCCTAAATCATCGGACACCCTTAGAGATTAGATCAAGAGTCTATTGTATTGATGGCTGGATTGCTCATAGGAATTAACTGACAATTAGAGGGTTTATAAAACAGTTAGTTTAAACAACAACCACACAATCGAGATGATTAAAATCTTTCATTCAGTGGCTGGTACTAATCTGGTGTATTATACTCTAGCTATTTGATCGGTTTTATCTTTGAACCAGTAATGACAAGTTAGCTAGGGAAAGTCGGCAAGGGTCTTTTTAAAGTAAACGATGACAAAGAAGAATATGATCAACTGTTTAGAAAATTGTAATATTATTTATTTTGATATTAAAGCATGTAATGGTTTGTGTTGTTGTTCCTTTAGAGTGATTATAACCTAATAACTAAGTTATATAATTACTCTTCATGTTTATAGTAATGTAAGTTTAAAGCTATTTAATGCAAATATAAGTAAATGTGTTATGCTGAATATTTATTATAACTTTATATAAAAGGAAGCACTGCCTATTAAATGCGCCATTAAAGCGCTCCATCCCTGATCGGGTCGGCTTGTCAGAAACGTAAACGAAACCCGTCGGAACTCGAAGTTTGACCAGACGCTGCCATTAAAGCCCGACCTGGGTTTTTAATAATTGTCGATCCGGTATTTAAACACATGTGCTCATCAAGTCAAAACCCATAATATTCCACTTACACCACCCATCTTACACTGATGCAGATTCATCTCTCTTACTCTCTCTATAAAAATAAGAGAGAGAGAGAGAGAGAGTGATTATACCAATGGTGCTCTCTCTCTATCTGGCTGCATGTTGGGTTAGGTGATCTTGCCATGGTGGTTTTGTTAGTTTCTTGCGGCTGACGAGAGTATATCATAATATGATTGCATACGCTGATTTTTTAGTGGGGTTGTGACGATTTTATTTTGTGGTTGCCACGATTGTTTAGGTTTGGTTCTTCAATAAGATCACTTGCTTCTGGGGTTAGTAAGTCCTTAATTTTGATTTAATTTTGTGTTGGCCTATTCTTGGATTCTGTTTTTGGTGATTAAATGCATAAAAAAACTCCATTGGTGATTCTTGGGGTTTTTATGTGTGACACAGTTAATGGTTGCTAGAAGAGTTGTTCTTTTAGGTGTGATAAATTTGGGTAAAACTTATTTTACCTGTTTTCATAAATTTTTTAGCACCTTAAAATTGTACGAGGCTACTGAGACCCTTGAGTTTGCTCTAGCTGTATAGGGTGGAAGGATGGTTGAGTGCGAGAATTTCTTGCCTCAACAACCTCCACGAGCTGTCTTTTTTGTGAGTTTATTTATTGGGGTAAATTATTGATGGTGTGTTTTCTGGAGTTCCTGTTGTTTGTTAATTTAATATAATACGGGCGATGATGAGATTTGTCTGCCTTTGTTGTTTTGGTAAGCGTAGTGTGTTAAAATCCATATCTTGGTAGGGCGACCACGTGGTTGCAGCCATGGCGGGTTTTCGGTGCCGCTTCCATACACGCAGGCCTGAGCCTCTATACAAAAGGGTATGACCATACCCGCAGGCATGATCCTCCATACTCGCAGGCCTGAACTATGGATTTTATTAAAGATAATCATTTCGTCACCCATCGTTGTTGCTCTCTATCTAAAAGAATATCATTGAGGGTTTATCTAATGGCGTAGTGGGGGACTTTTATATACATATTCTTAATTTAATGTTAAGAATGAAAGAGGAAAGAGGTCGTGATGATGAAATGTAAATGTGGGAGAGTAAGAGAGATGGATCTGCATCGGTGTAAAATGGGTGGTTTAAGTGGAATATTTTGCGTTTTGACGTGATGATCACACGTGTTTAAGCAACCGGGTGCATTAAATACCGGGTCGACAATTAAAAAAAGGGTTCTGCTGAATCGTGTATCTTGGTGGGGCGACCACGTGGTTGCAGCCATGGCGGGTTTTTGGTACCGTTTCCATACTCGCAGGCCTGAACCTCCTTACAAGAGGGTATGACCATACTCACAGGCCCGATTCTCCATACTCGCATGAAATTCACTCTGGTGAAGCCTTTATAGGCTGCATTTTAGAGATGGGTGTTATTGTGTTGTATGTCAATATGTGATTATTTGCATCGTCATGGTATGAGCTTATTAAGCTTCTAGCCACGGCGGAAGTGCGCCCCTTTTATGTTTTTCTGGAAATTTAAGGATTGAATATTAAAGGCTATGACGAATTTGAATAAGTTATCTAAGCCTATTAAAGAGAAGGGCCACTATGGCGGGTCGAATTTGTTGATGCGTTGATGTAATATGTTGAAACTCGTATCTTAGTGTGGCGACCACGTGGTTGCAGCCATAGCGGGGTTTGTTCTTTGTTGCTGCAATTATATATGAGCCAAGGGGATTTGTTTGGTGCTGGTAGTTTAGGCCATATTTTGGCGGCACAGCCACACGCGTATGCTTATGTTGCGCTTTGTTGATGCTTTGATGATTCCGCCTTACTGTTAACAAAAAGTATAGCCACACGCATATGCTTATGTTGCCCTTTCTTGACGCTCCAAGCGTTACTGAAACGTTTTTCTTTCGCTGCTTACATGTGCTTATTAGCACCGTTTTTGAATGGTACGAGGTTTTGACGAACTTAAACATAGGCGATGAAGATAGTGTAGCGTTTACGCGTTTATTACACGTGTCTTGGCGAGGCAGCATGACTACGTGTTTGTAGCCATGGCGGGTCGGGTACATCCTAATCCCAGCCTACAATCGCAACTCTGAGCCAAAAAGTTTAAAAGCCATATAAAGTTTTTTTAACAGATTTTTAAAATAGAAGGGTTCTATGAAAATTGTTGGCACGGATATTTGAAATATATGGGATGCGAGAATGGCACAATTGGTTGCCGTATGATGATGTCGGCTTCACTGTTGAGTTGGGCGACTGATTAGTTGTGTCCTTGCCGCACATTCTTTGTGTGCCTGTTGTTTGTGTTGTTCAGGTGATGATGATACTTTACTACCAAAACACTGGCCGTATTTTGTTGTGTCGGGGATGGAGCGTTTTAATGGCGCATTTAATAGGTAGTGCTGCCTTTTATTATAAAGTTATAATGTGATCACTTTGGTAGTATGTATAATGGTTTCAATTGAAGTTGAGATTTCTCGTATATTGGTAGGATAACCTATCGAGGCTGCAGCCATTATGAGTGATACTAATAGTTTCTGTGTTGTGGTTACAGCCACGACGTACTTGATCGAATAGTAGCTTTTATTTCGACGAGTTTTACAATATATTAATGTGAATATCTGGTATAAACTTGCCCTTTTCAACTTATGTCCAAACTACTCAAACTCCTTAGATTAGATAGTCAAACGAGATATCATATATCAGGCTGCTCACAACTCTCTTCGATGCCTTCGATGTCTACGTTACCATAAATCATGGTGTCTGAAGTTGGTCATCGGTTGGTGACGTTGGTGAGCTTATTGGGTTGATTTGTGGTGTTCTCGGCATTGGTTACATTTCCTGATACATCTTTAAATCGTAAGTCGTTCTACATTTTTATTTGAATTTTACACAATGTATTAGCTCAAGTAACTGATCATTTTTGGCTTATCCATAAGATTGCGGTTGCTTATATTTTGTGCTTATGCTTAAGCTAATGTAAACTTAGAAGCCCATTTCTCTGGCTTATTAGCTTATTAAGTTAAGTTTTAGTTTATTAAAGGCCATAGCTCAACTTGATAGGCTTATAAACCAAAAAGAGTGTGTTGATGAGCTTTTCCAACTTTACTTAAGCTCATAAGCTCGTTATGTAAGCTAACGCAAACACGCCATTAGTTTGTGAAGCTTGCTATTGAAACATGTGTTTGGTGAATTCTGATTATGGTAGCCAGAAATTGATAAGGTAAGATTGGTTTAAGTAATGTGGTTGTACTGCTTTATGCTTAGAATCGTCTGTTTCTTGGCGGGGCGGCCTTTTATGGTTGCAGCCATGGCGAACATGCTCTTTTTAATCTGTTGTTAGCCTGACCAATTCAGGCTTCCTTATACTTTGGGCTTATGCTTCTTTGATGCCACCGATCATTTCGTTGTCGATATCCACGGCGTGTGGCGATAGTGATGGGCGTGCGATGATGGTGATAGGCTTATAAGCTGTAATATAAGAGGAAAGGTAATTTATCTGCATATATATTATATCAGACCATAGCTTACCGAGGCCCATATTTTGGCAAGACAAACGCACGCGTTCTGGATTCCATATTCTCTGGTGAGTATATGTTGTGGATTCAATTATTATAAATTTTTTTAATCCGGCTTTTAATTCCGGTAGCGTTCTCCATTCAGCTGTTTTTTAAATTGGTTGTTTTATTAATCTGGTATATTTGTTTTGCTACCTGTGTTTGAACTTGCATCTGTTCTCTAGGGTTTAACATTTTAGTATAGTTTTTGAATGGTAAGAGGTTTTGACAAACTTAAACATAGGCGACGAAGATAGTGTAGCATTTACGCGTTTATTACACGTGTCTTGGCGAGGCAGCATGACTACGTGTTTACAGCCATGGCGGGTCGGGTACATTCTAATCCCGGCCTGCAATCGCAACTCTACGCCAAAAAGTTTAAAAGCCCTATAAAGTTTTTATACGATTAATGATCGGCAGGTAAATGCAAAAACTCAGGAAAATGACGAAACAGATCGTCAGTCTTATACGAATAATGATCGGCAGGTAAATGATCCTTTTAATGTCTTTATATTTGTGCGTCAAAAACTTATAGCTCTTGAGGTGTCTTTTGGCTTGACTTATTTGAAGTGCTTAATGACTACTTTTTCAGATAATTGAATTTAAGGTGCAATAGAAAAATAACATATAGTCAAAGATGACATTAGGCTAATGCCACAACTACTGAGAGTCATTCTAAAACTGAGTGTCATTACTGTATGTACAGGGTTGTCTGGAACTATTTTGACCCATTTATGTTATTAAAAATATGGGTAAACTCAATATTTTGAGAATTAAAAGGACATTTGAAAATAGGGAGATCAAACTGAGCATGATTTTGTTGTTAGATCACTGACATTGCATTTCAAGGCTGATACATGGTATAATTATGTTAAGTATATAGATTGTCTTCGACTATTGTTGCTGAGTATATTGTTGTGAAGGTCAAGATCTATCTAAAAGTTTGGGATCGTAGCCGTTGTCATTATCTTGATGATACCGTTAATGATTATTGTAAAATTTACATCTGGCCTAGACCATTAAATGATTATCTTAAAATGCAGGCTCGTAAGTGTTTTGCAAGAAGTGAGCGGAGCGGATGCTCATATTTGGAAAGAGGTTATGAAAACCATCCACATGGATTCTGGCGAGCAAGCAATGAACAAACATAATATATATGAAAGAGGTTATGAAAAAACCAATCCTACATGGAATTTCACTGACAAGCTCCCTCTTGAAAAACATTGGAGAGGCAAAACTATGATGTTACTATGCCGTGCCTCAGCAAACAGTAAAACGCGCATACATCTATTATTAATTTATATGCTTTGTTAATTTACAGCTTGGCGGGTTAGGGCTCATTAGTGACTTTTGACTTTTCTTCCATAACTATTGGAATCGATTATATATTGTATGCCGCACACACCTAGCCTGCATGGCAAATCATGTGTACTATATTACCTCAAGCTTATGACATATTAGGATCTTAATTTACAAACTTATCTTCTGTATTTAACACATATTAGTATGCAACGTAAAAACCCTGTAGCGCATCACAGCAGCGGACATAGTGGGTTGTAAACTCCTTATTTTCTACTATACTCAGCGGCAACTTTATATGTTCTAAGGATTTATTAAGAAATTAAGACTCAGCTAAACACTAAAATACTATATACTATATATATATAATATATATATATAGTTATAACTATTAATAATATATCTACTATATTATATTATAATATATATATATATTCTAAATATAGACAACAACAACCCGCGCAAGTGCTAATATAAAGAAAAACCTATGTGAAATACTTAACTCGTATGTACCGTAATAAGTAAGACACAACATATAATTGTTAGGTCATATGGAATGATCATTAGTCTTAGGTTTAAGGACTAGTTTTGTCATATCTTAATAGTTTGTTTATTTTGCGTAATAAGGATAACTACTCGCGCATAACGGCGACAGTTTATATTAGCTTTAATTTGTGTGTTTAATCGTTTTATGCATATATGAGTGTGGAGTAATTGTGAGTGAAAGTTAGTGTTTTAAATTGTTTAAGTATATAAATATATATTTTTTAGGTAAAGGGTTTCCCTGGTAAATTTTATTACGCCAAAAAACATTTAAGTACAAAAGATGAGGGTGGGTCCCACATCTTCGCCCGTTACATGGGCAAAACTACTTCCTTAAAGGAAGGTACACAAAATGACTAGACAAAAGAAACATAAATCTATTTCTTCTTGCGACATCGAACTCGGATATCTAGATTATCGCATATAGCTTGAATCTCTTGAGGAAGATCCTGGCCTTCATACATATCATCATCGTATAGGTCTTCATCAAAGTCACCATTACCATAAGAATCCCTCCATTGTTCCAGCAAACTTTGAGTGCTAAAGCTTACCCTTTCTGAAGCCAAAGAACAAGTCATATCATTTTCAACTGATGCAACCTCATCTTCACTATCATAATCACCCAGACACTCTACCTTCTTCAAAAGATTACCAGCTTCATCCACAAGAATAGCTTGCCCATCAATGAATACGAATCTATTGACGCAACTTCCTGATTTTATCAATATCGAACTTCATTACAAGTACTGACTATATTTTGACATTCATAAAGAGAGTAACCACTTGAAATAGCCCCGTCTATTAACCTACAAGTTGTAAGTCCCCAAACCATTGGGCAACCACACATCTACATCATCTCTCGTCTCAAGGCCGATTAAACTCCACATCATTATCAACCGAATTAAGAACATCGATTTGATTTGGATTACTAACCTCAATAGTAGGTTCCACACCTTTCTTTTTATTACCGCTAGAGTTAGCGGTCGGCTTTTTAGGAAAGGGTCTATATTCTTTATGAGGTTTAAAACCCACTTTCGGACCAACCGAAACACCTCGAGAGGTTTGACTAGGCTTTTTTAAATTCTTTGCCACACCTAATCCAATATTCTTGGGACATTCCTCCTGAGTATGGCCAAATACCTTACAACACGAACACCTAAGGGGTTTCCATTCATATTCAACACGAACAGTACATGTATAATACCCCTCCCTATAATTTTAAGCATATCCACCACGAGGTTATCTTTCAACTCCACGTTAGCCCAAAGTTTAATCATTACTCTAGCATAGCTTGACATGCCCCATGATTGCAAGCACATATCAGAAGTATAAGAGTCAAGCATTAATGGAGTACCAAGTTTCGTAGCAATGAAACTCAAACCATCCTTACTAAATGTCGTAACGGGAACACCATAAAGTTTAACCCAAACCAGCACATTCCCAACATCCTCTTTCAAAAGATCAACATTTGGATTCCACTTTCTAGGAATAAGTGGATGATTGCGAGTGAACTGTGGACCATTCTCAATCATTGAGTTCAAACCATCCGTAGATCTAAATTGGAAAGAGAATAAACCAGTAGACGAGTTAATCATTGATTTAACAAATCCAAACTTACCCCAAGTGTTCCTAACATAATTAGCAACAACGGGGTAAGCTACTCGCTTACCCAAGAAGAAGCCATAAGCAGTATTCACAAACCTTTCACTAATAGCTCGGATTGACTCCATCGACACAACAACATCAATCTCGTTCCCCCCCGGTGTAAATAAAGTACGGATATTCACAACCTTCTTACTCGATTCACCAATAACATTAGCATATGAAGACTTATGAGGGGTGTTTCCAGCCAGAGTAGTTCCCTGTGTAGGTAATGATATGATCCCCATCTGTCTTCACCGCATTAGTTTGATCCACCAATAGACTTTTCACTTTCATCGCCACAGGGTCATCATTAAGATCCTTCTGTGTATTATCATAAGAAATAGTAATGGATGGTACGACACCATCTTTGACTACCTCTAGATTCAAAGCATTTGAAACTTGCTTCTCCTTCGCACCCCTCCCAACCCCACTCCCCTTCTGACTTAAAAACCCTCGCTTCATTCACGACACATAAACGCCCTATACTGACCAAGTAGCAGCAGTACTACCCTTACAATAGCACGCAATCCTACCAGTAACAACCCAACAATTGATCCAGCAATATAAGTGATAAAATTAAGAGAAATCAAACCCAAAAAATGATTGTAAACAAAGCCCTAATTAGAATTAAGGTTTTTCTTCTTCCTTGTCGCTAAAAGTCACCAATTAAAAGCAAATCTAAACCCGTAAGAAACCGATTAGAATTACTCCACCCAATCACAAACTTTGGCAAAGATTGAATTGAGTGGTCAAACTTATCAGGCCACCGACCACAATGATGATTAAAATATGTGTATCATGTTCCAAAGAGAGTAAAAAGATCGGAAGATTTCAGTTGTGTTTATCTCTAGAATCACCACATAGGGAGGGTTTTCTCTCGTGGGGATGTGTTTTTCTCTATGTATTTTTTTACTAAAAAAACCTGATTGAACTATATGTTGAGTATATAAATATGTAATAGATTATGTGCACTTTTATAAGTAAGGGCATTTTTGTTTAACAACAATACTCTTTATAAGTTTTTAAATATTAAAAAAAAGTTATTCATACTTTATATGTAGTATAAATATCGTTGGGTGTAAGCAAAAAAGTTTCTCTCAAAGTGAAACTAAAATATTTTCATGATGAAACTATTCTCCTCTCTATTATATATCTAGGTATTTCGTATAATCAATACATATTTTATGTGTGTTATTTAATCAAGTTTGGAACCACAAACACAACTAGGAAATATATACATATATTCCATGCCAGATTTAATCCAATATTTTTTTACTACAATTGCATTAACATCTTAATGTGATTTTGACAATTAATATCAAGAAAGACGTTATGTGTATATTTGTACTACATATAAAGCATTTTATACCCTTTGCTATAGTTTTTTTATTTCTTAATATAAATTTTAAGCAAAATACACCCACTCAAGCCTTATGTACAATTATTTTTTCACAACCACATATATTCAACAATTATAATCAATTTAATTAATAAAACACCACATACATAAAAAATATAACTAACGAGGGACAAGGTTGTCGCGCGTTACACCAGAGTGTGTTCAAATGCACGTATTTGTCCCGAAAACCACTTGCAAACTTTATTCAGTAATTGTTGATATTTTGTTGGGTTTTTTATTACATAATATTTTGCAATCAAATGATAATCATCACAAACATAACAACAAACATTACATCTAATAATCCTTTGGCAAAGGAAGACAACTGATATTCGTACGTAAAACATTACAAAAGACGTCGCTCTTCCGGAACAACTTATTCGTGTTTAGAGTATCATCTGGTTAACAATGTAGCCAAAAATCATACACTTTACGGCTGGCCTCCTTTGTTATTGTAAATCCAAATAATGTTTTATTCAATTCACCTTTAACAGTACACCGTCCAAATATAATGTGTCCAAAGAAATTCTGATTCAAGAAAAGCTGCGAGCTGGGGCATCAGGCGATCGAACAATATATAAATGCGCAGGACCTGTGGAAAATCCGTACATGCGTGACTTTAAGAAATCAGTGGTTACTTCTAGAAATTTACATGAATAAAGCAAAATTTTATTTGAGATTAATAAACTTACATAACTTATTTGGCCATACCTCATGCGGCGCAGTGGTTCAGAACATAAACAAAATCCCTTCCTGGATATTGTTGCCTTTCCGTACTTAGACACTTTTGTAGGAAAGCGGCCATTATTAGAGTTCCAGAGCAAACAAACATGCCACCTAAGACATTATTCATTTTATAGTTAGAATATACACGACATGTAAAATGGACATACCAACGTTGAAGTAAAGAGGATGGGAGAAATCGATATAAAGTTTTTCTAGTAAATACCAAAGGGAAACTTTTGACGCAAGCATCACCGAAAAAAGTTAGATCGTTTCCTTCAATATTCTTCACACCAACATTAGCATTGCAACTTGATATAAAACAAACAATGCCTTATTAAATCGACACATAATACGCATGTCCTGGCTCAGATATTGTAATGGTTACAAAACACAGCTATAACCGGATGTAAAATCCATTATAGCCGAGCAAGCTTTATCGTAACTGGGCACGCGAAAACAACCCTTGAAGTATATATAAAACTATACTTCCCTAAGCTAATACGAAATACTGTAAACTATTTCCGATTATATTAAGGTCAAACAATTAATAAACAAAACTAAAACATCACAATTACACATGTTCATAAAAAACGTTTACTGTTTAAATATAAATTTGACCGAGAAGACAAACCGGCATAAAGGTTCTCTAGTAAGTGGAAAGGACAGTTTTAGACGCAAAAAAATCTGTATAATACTTTGAACCTTGACTTCTAACATGGAACACATTTTTTCAACACCGCGATTACAAATATTCATAAAAAACACTCATTGTTTAAATATAAACCTACGACGTGCAATAAGTTGATATAAAGGATTTCTAGTAAGTGAGGAAGGACAAATTTAGACGCAATGCAGTTTGGATAATACCTTTTGTCACACCCCGCCAGTGGCGGAAACACAGGAATGCGACGATAACGTTTATCGCACAAGATACAAGATCATACACTTTACAATTTACAATAATGAAACTTGGGTTTACATGAATCTTTACAAGTTAAGACTTGACAAAATTAAATAATCAAAACCCATCTCGACCTAGTTCCCTTGGGTTACATCTTTGCTCTTCCAATACCATTCATATACCTTTGATTTGACACACCTGAAAATGATACTCGAAAACGTCAACTGTAATGTTGGTGAGCTCGTAGGTTTGACCTTAAACCCAAAAGCTATGCTAGTATTTCAACCAGTGGACAATAGTGCTATATGACAGTGAATATATGCAAACAACCTTAGCATCATCGCTAATCAATAATCATATGTCACTTACACACCTAAAGAGACTACCAGTTGGAGCACTAAATTAGGGCATGACCACACACAAACTAGGGTAGGCGTACCCATCCGCTCCAATAATCACAGAAATACTGGGTAGGCGTACCCATCTGCTCCAAACAATCATGCAACACATAATATTCACATAGCAGTCATAAGCACATATCTTGTCCCAAAAACAAAACCACATTTCGCACAGTTCAATTCAAAATAGTTCAAAACACATTTGAGTATCATTTTCCCCTAATGGAAAACACTAAAAATGGGGCTACGAGAACTCACCTCAATTAGCAATCAAAAGCAACAGCACAATCTCAAATAAGGCAAAGCACAAACAATCTCTACGCAAGCGCACAACGGTACCCGACAACGACCTAATATATACTCACTTTATTAATACTAGTATAAAATTATCTTATTGTACAAGTGTTCGTCTTTACTCACCCAAATTCCTCATTTTTATCCCAAAATCCCATTTCAACTTCATATCATTCCAAACTCGTTATCTCATAACGTTAACTTATTACAAAAACCTTCATCTCATTACCAAAACCTTATCCCATTATCAAAACTTTATCTCATATTATCAAAAATTTATCTCATATTATGGTTGTGTGGTAATTACGCAAAAACGACTCAAAACACTTGGGTAAAGTGCGACATCAATACAATATAGCTCAAACACCTTGAATCGTTGAACGATACAATCGACCAAAATACTCCGCGGAAATCTGACGAAAAGAAATGAGCAAGAGCTCGAAAGCCGAAGATAAATAATCCACATTTCCGTAATCGATACAATATATATATTTATGTCTTTATATATATATATATAAATATTCAATAATTTAAATAAAATAATAATATTTTATTATTATTTTCGTCTTATTATCGGGCTAACGGGGTATTTACAACGTCTCGTTATTTTAATATGTCCATGACCCATAGCTTTTACCTCGACACTTAATCTTCCATAAGAATCATCCTTTATTTCCTCAAATCAAATCGACACAACGATTATAAATATTAAATATTTAAGAAAAGGTTCCGAGGAAAATATATCTTTTATCTTGCATTAAATTTTCAAGTAAAATGACTATTTATTAATAAAATCTTTGAAAATTTAGCCTTTTTAAGCAAAGTTTCTAAGTATAAATTTCTTTCGAAAATTCGGCATGACCCGTACGTCTATATGACTTTTTCCAAGGTTGTAAACCTTAATCCCAAACACTTTTCACGAACCCAACATTTTTCGACAAAACACTATATCAATACCCTCAACACGTTTTATTCGACCGTAACAAAATAATCCATTTACATTCGACAAGTCCAACAAAATCCCCTTAAGTCCAAACCAAATCCATTAGTCCATTTATAAGTCCACAAATTCATTTTTCTTGTTATTGAGCTTTATGGCCCATTGAGGTTTTAAGTATTTAGCCCGATAGCAAAACTTAGTCCATACATCTTCCCATAAGCCTAAATATATAAGTCAAAACCCAATGGACCTTAAGCCCATTAAGCCGAATCAAATATAGTCGAAATCATATATATCCGTGGCTCATTAAGCCGAAGCAATAAGCTATAAGCTCATAATATTATATATTTATAAGCCGAAAACCAAATAAGGCATAAGCTTTTAGTATAAGCCGAAAACATAAGCTCAAAATAAGCCGAAAACATAAGCTCAAAATAAGCCTAAAACATAAGCTCAAAATAAGCCGAAACATAAGCTCAAAATAAGCCGAAAACATAAGCTCAAAATAAGCCGAAACATAAGCTCAAAATAAGCCAAAACATAAGCTCAAAATAAGCCGAAAACATAACCAAACCCAATATCCAAATCCAATAACCAAATCCAATATCCAATAACCAAAACCAATAACCAAAACCAAGTGGGCCGAGCCCACCTTGGCGTCGGACCAAACAACCAAACGGACCCTTATTGGGCCAAGCCCACACCGAAAACAAATAAACACAAATAAGCTATAACCTAGCTTATTGAATAAGCAAACCTTCAAAATAAGCCCTTTTAAGCACTTTTATAAAATATAAAATTACCACAACTACCATTTTATTCAAACTTAAAAATTCTTTCTTTTCTTTCTTTATAAGCCGACGCACAAACACCCTATTTATTCACATTTTTGTTTCCAAGATTCGGTTTTTACGACGATCAACTTGTACAACTAGTGTTTTAACACCATAATAGGCATAAAAGTACAACTTTTAACAAAGTTTAGAAAACTTACAAGTTTGGATGACCTTGGTTCGGTTTTGGCGCGAAAAGAACGAACTCGTACACCTTTTATATATCCCGCGTCTACCAACTATCAACCCACTATCTATTCTTAACCCGTGTTCTTGAGAAAATCTTCAAAATCTTTGTTTTCTTCTTCCTTGTGGTTTGTCCGGTTCTAGAGAGAGAGAGAGAGGGAGAGATTTTTGTGTTTTTGATTTTCAAAATGAGATGCATGAATGAAATGGTTGAGGTAATGGTGGTTATAAGAGTACTATGCAAGACATGCTAGCTCAAAAATAGCCATATTGTCTCCTCTTTGCTTCCCTTGACCGAATGGATCCTAAGGAGGGTCTCGGGTCTTCCTTTTGTGTTGGGATCACTTAAATACTCAATTTTCATCTATTTAAAATGTCAACTGAAATTAGTTATTATTTTTATTGCGTTCAAAATCATTTTTCCATAAACTAGGCTATTTACACGACACCTATCACATTAAATTGCTACAAAAATCCATTTTGAGCTGTTGTCGGCCGACTCTGGACCGAAAACATAAATTTTTGACAAAACTCAACCGAACCTTGCTCATTCATTTAAAGACACTTCAAACCACAAAATATGGTTTGACAACTTATTTTCAACCAAAATTTTACCTTTTTACGACTGTTACAGTCTTTTATCGAATTTCACGAAAACAACCGTTTTTCTGATAACTTTCAAATCTCACACTCACGATTTACGTTTTAAACCAACCTTACTTTATCATTATGAATTTATTAAATAAATAAACCCATTAACACATTCCCAAATTTATTAAATCTCCACACTTGAACAAACTGTCGTGCCGGTACGCGTTGCGTGATGATTTTTCGCTAAACACGGGAAAACTTCTCGGAAAGCACTGAAAACCTCAAAACCACTCTAAAATAGAAAAACAAATCAAAAGCGATTCATTTACTAACTCAAAACTCCATCAAACTCCCGGTTAAACAGAAACCGTTTTACAAAAAAATAGTCAACATAAGTCAAGTTTTCAACTTTCATCAGGAAAACTGACAAGATCGAAAGACTTCAAAATGAAAAACTATAATATTTTATAATACTTAGCCCTGGACACATTACCGGTTATCACAGTCTCACCCCCTTAAAGGAATTTCTCCCTGAAATTCAACTCAAATTATCGGCTCATAATACTGATAAAAATTCCATTCCTCAAAGAATCACATCAATCACTAGGATTTAGTCTTTTCAAGAGAGGTTTCTTACGATTCCTCTAGAGACTAAGTCTTTCCACAGTCCAAATCCTATACTTTCTCATGGTCATTCCATATCCGATCACAAAATTATGATAGCCTCTCATACTATCTCTTAGATTCAAAATTTCTCACACTTAGGTCAAACTATCTCGGTCGGGTGTCAGGATACGATCTAGTCCTCGACGTGACGACTATTCTATCAGAATTGGCATCGCCAATCTTTTTGGTTATTCAACCAACGGGACTAACCCTACAGGGTATACGTCCTACACAATACGACTCACACTCTACTTTACCAACACTTACTCACTTAAAATCCCCAAGTAAGCCTTACTTAGTCAAACAATCCCGGCTCTACCTTTCTAGGAAGGCCGTTTCATAGTCTAAACCTCATCATTATTCGCCTTAAACTTTTCCAAATCAATCCTACTCTACGAGTTTCTTATGTCGCACATCACTTATGTAGGTCAAGATACCTCTCAAAAGCTTACACAATAACAAGTATGATCAGGTTTCCCAATTGATCACCACAACTCTTTCCAATACTCTCTGTGACCATTTACGGTCTATCAATTTCCTATTAGATCTTCTAACAAGATGGTAAAAATTAACCAGCTCGAATATATTTCAAGCTTACAGAACATAATAACTACATCGAACGCCAACCCTAATAAGGAAATGGGTATCCGCTCTATCATGAGCGACCAATCGCAACGCACTTACACATGGGAAAAACTGCTCTCTCAAGCTAATCATACAATAACACAAAAATACTGCTATCCATAAATTTCGAATGAAATTTGCTTCACTATCACGAATCAATTTCAATACAAATTACCTAATGGCTAGTAAGGATTTGTCATAACTACCAATACAAAAGAACTTTTCTAATCATAATATACACTAACCGATGCTACTCAGTTTAGTGATATACACAAACTACTAATCCAAACCTCATATATCTTACACATCTCGTTGGGGCTGCTGCCCTCTCCTCATACTGTCAATAATCTCAGCCAACTCTAACAGCGCACGTCTCTCCTCAGCAAGTTGTAACCGCAACTCCCGGTTCTCTCCCTGCGTATCCCTAATGGCATGCCATAGAGCTGCTCTCCATGCATCCTTCTGACCTGCCCACGACTTCAGGGCTAACACTGGTCTCCATAATGCTCCAAAAGTCAATGCGACCCTCTCCTACTCATGCTCTAGACTCCTAAACCGATATCTCTAGGAGAAAATCTCATCTCTAACCGCCCCGACCTAGTAAATAACTCTCCTATGTCCCTATCATACCTCTCAAATAAAGCAGGCGATAGCTCCTCTAATTGTACCACATGATCACGAATCAATCCCTCCTGCATCTCGACTTGAGCTCCCAGCTTAATCAAAAATCCCTCAGTCTCAGCCGTAGTGGGTGTAGCTACAGGATATGGTACAGTCAGCAGTATCATGGGTGATGAAATAGGTGAAGGAACAATAAAAGGTGATGGAGAAATAGGAAGTGAACCAGACGTCCACTCAGGTAAAGGTGGTGTCTAAACAGGTAGTGCTGGTGGTGGGTAAGAAGGAACATCAATATAAACCATACCGTCTTGCGGGTCTATCTACGTGGTGAGTGTAGGCTGTCTAGATGCCGACACCCTCTCTGGTCTCTCAGGCTCGGGTGTGGATCCAGAACCCTGTCCTACCTCAAACGTACTGTATACATGATCCTCCTCTAATGCTAACTCTCGGTGCCTCAACGCCCTATAGCCAAGTCCTAAAAGCGGGCTCACAACTGTCCCCATAACCAGAACTGCCTGCTGCTGACCCTCATGTACAACCTCCTCCTCCTCTCCTAAACCAAGTCCATCACTCTCTATACTATGACCTTCGTCATCTAAACCACGACTCTCATCATCCGAACCACAAATCTCAACTCCCACACCAGGGCCCTCGTCTCCCACAACAAGACC
>BQNB010096642.1:0-25573 GCA_026074375.1 Tanacetum coccineum
ATCGTCCTTCGAGAATCATCCAATGAAACTTCCTAAGAACTTCCAAGCTTCTTCTTATCAAATATAACCTATAATCAAAGACAAAGACAACTATACCAAGCATAAAATGTGTGATTTACCAATATACAATGTGAATTTAGGGTTTGACTCGATAGATAGGATGAGAGAATTGTTAAAATTGTTAGGTTTTTGCATGTTTATAACAGAAGAATACATATATTAAATGTTATGCAAGTTTTATTTTAAAAAATATTTAAAAACTTTAAGTTTTCTTGACCTGGGCGTTTGACGCCGTCAGGGTTTGTGTGACCCCGTCACAGGTGACGTGGTCACGGTGTCGCGTGTTAATCGTGACGCCGTCTCCACAGTCTATAAAAAACAAATTTTTGTTTTTGATAAAACATTTCCTGCACTTGATTCCATAAGTTAATTCCTATACAAATGGATGCATAAAACTTGAAATTTAATAATTCAATCATATGACTCGAAACTGGCGCGAATTAATCTAAACAATTCATTTAACATGTTTGAATTTGGCTCAAAGGCCAGATAAATTCCCCTACACTTATTGTTTGCAAAATACCTTTGATTAGAATTAAGACGAGGTTAAGACCAATAAAAAGCATGATTACAAGATAGAGTTCAAACGTGATAGAATAAAATGAAAAGAATAAAACACAAGACACTCCTAATGTGCGAGAAAAATAGATATTGGGTTGCCTCCCAAAAAGCGCTTGTTTTTGTTCGAGTCACGAGCTTGACTCTACCCTTATTTAAGTGATAAAGGGGAGGGTTCCCCTAAACTTGAGTTCAAGTGCGGCTGATAGTAATGGTACATACCATCATGATGAGAAGGAGCCATACGTTGAGAAATTTGTTGTTGAATAATACGCTCTAAATGGTGTGCTTCTAGAATTCTACTTCTCTTTACTTCATTTGGCCTATCGAATAAACTAAGTTCTTCTTTTTGTGTTATTTATGTGTTTATCTGTGTTTTTGATGTGTTTCTTATGTGTGCTTCTTTGAATTATTCTAATTCCTCTTTCTTCTTTTTGGCACTATTCCTATCGAAATAATAACTATAAACTAAGTCTTCTCCTTAAGAGGAGATTTGTGGAGAAGAAGAGAGATAGAAGAGGGGAAGAAACCTTCCTTTTAGCTCTAATCCCACATTCATAATTTCAAACATTCTCCCAAATTTGAAATATCAACCAACTAGGGATAAACCTTTCTTCTCTTTTTCTAATTAAACCCGGGGTTTTTAAATCTCCATAATGTCTCTTAGGGTCTATTTTTATACCTGGGGTTATATTAAAAAATAAATTTTATTACACACCCTTAGGATAGAAATTTTACCAGTTGGTAAAGGCGGGGGTTTTGGGGTTGTTGTTTGAGTGGTGTTGTTTGTTTTTGGAGGGGGCGGGGTGTATTGAGCTATAATCTATATTAATCTACTACGGGGTTTAAATCCATAATGTCTCTTAGGGTCATTTATACCTGGGTTATAATAAATATACACACCCTTAGGATAGAAATTTACCACGTGAGGTAAAGGCGGTGTTTGAGCTGTTAAATAATCTACTACCTTCATCCTAGAACTATCTGGACTATGTGGTTTGATGGGTGGTTCGGGGCCTATTATGTCTCTTAGACTTACATCTAAGGATGGACTATTGAGTAAAGGTTGAGGCTCTGGTCCATCAAAACTAGGAACTTCCCTAGAACTAAGAGGAGTGTTGTGATTACATGTCAAGCCTACTTCTTCTAGTTTTGTTTAGGTCAAAGGTTCTACCTCTATCGGGGTTCCTAAAGTCTTTTCTACTTCTTCCGGGTATGTCCCGGGCGGTATGTATTCCTCAATTGATGGTATGGTTTGTGTGGTACTCGTACCGCTTCTATCTCATCCCCAACTATTTGAGCATTTAGATTTGCTATTGTTTAATCAAAAATAACGCTTGTTGTGTTGCTATATTTTTTTATCATATTGGGCACAATCCTCTATGGCATACCATGCTCCAATATCAATAAACTTCCTAAGATCCCCTTCTGCTATCAGATTGATGATATGACGGGATAACGAGTAGAGATGTTTAAGAAAGATTTTAATTAGGGTCCATATACTAAGGCCATGATTCGGGACTTTTCGAATTATGTCTTTGAAACGAGTCCACGAATCGTAGAGAGATTCATCTTGATGTTGTTGGAACACCAAGAGTTGATTACGGAAGAATACATCAAACCTGCCTACGCTAGAATAACCACACCTATTCATTATAATTTACAAATTTACATATGTTACTAACAAAGGGCACAGAGAAAAAGATAGACTACAAGAAAGCTAATATGCGGAAATTAAAGTCTTACTTGAAAGGATTCCAGCAAGTAGAACTAAGTTAAACTATGATCAATACCTAATTATTCCCCAGGCGGCGGCGCCAAAAACTTAATGCGGTCGCCGTAGGACTTCTACAAGAAGTTTTACAACTCCCTAGGCAGAGCACATAATCGTTGTAGTAGTAGTATAGGCAAGACTCGAGGGTTGTTATCGTTTACTCGGGGAATAGGTTGGGAAGGCTTGATCACGGTCTAACAGAATTCTAAGGGTTGAGGGAATATTATTTTTGTATTTTTGTATTTTATGGAAAGCAAGTAAATCATATAATTAAGAGGAGGTTTGGTTTTAGCTATTAACTAAATATAAATCTAAACTATTGGTGATAACAATAAGATAAAAGACTGTGTTTATTTAATCATGTATTACTCCCTAGATTTCTTCTCCTAGTGTTGTTGCCTTGTCACCCATGTGATGATCTGTGTAAATATTTCCTAAGTCATGAACGAATTACACAAACCCGCCGTCTACTTAGTATTTCGATAGAGCAACGCACACGTAAGGTAGTATGAAGACTATTACATGGCCCCTAGGAGTACACTAAGTGCATGTGAAATATATTAAAAGTGGATCAACCATATTAGGGGGCAAGGTAGTATAAAGACTATTACCCGATGGTATCCTTTCTACACGATCATGTTTCCCTAGACATATCAATAGCGATATAGACAAAAGCTGGTTTTCTAAAGCCTAACATGCACATCCCTCACAAGAAGCAACACCACTAAGATCTACATTTTAGGTTTCATACAATCATAAATAAACACAATAGAAGGTTTAGGCATATTAAAGATAAAGTAAGAGCATAGATAGATCAAACAATACATAGACATATTGAATGATTAAATAAACCTTACTTGATTAAAACATGAGTTGGAGAAAGTACAATAGGGTTTTTAGGTCCTAAATCCGTCCTTAACAACTACTAAATGAACTAGGGTTCATACCCTCTTTTTATTCTAAAGTTACACACTCAAAACACTAAATTTGGGTTTGTATATATAGGAAAAACGCTGTGATGGCATCGCGTTTTAATCGTGACGCCGTCATGAAAGAGAATATTCTAGATAATAGGCTGGGTCATATACTCTGACGCCGTCGTGGAATCTTGTGACGCCGTCTTAATCTTCGTTGTGACGGCGTCACGTTGTATCTGTGACGCCGTCTCCAGCCATTGTAGAGAAATTATTGAGCAATGTTGGTGTAGGTCCGTAGTCTTGTCCATTTCTTCTCCAAATGAGCCCAAGTCACGTGTAATTCTTCCAAATTCCTTCCAAATGAGAAATACCTGAAAAGGAATGATTAAGTACCTATTTTGGGCATAAATGCATGATTTAGGGGGTTAAACGACTCTGAAAAACTGTATAAAATGACACCTCATCATGTATGCAAACTCCTAGATGTTTGATTCGTGCTCCTAGGTTTTTGTTTGCTACCATTAGCAATGTTTTTTAATCTAGCAGAAGGCGTCACACTAGTTTTTGAATTCCTATCTCTTTCTTGTTTCTTTTTCTTAGCTTCCTATAGATAGTGATTATGAACCAAGTCATTTGAACTAAATCTTGGCATGTTTTATGAGCTATTCCTAGATTCGCTAGATGCAATCATGCGATGAGGTTTTGCAAAAACAGATTCTCTTTCCTTAGGGAAATAATGAAGAGTGACTGGTTTTGAAAAATCTTTTTTCACATCAACTTGGGAGGCAAACCTTGGTTTTGAAATTTTAGGTCATTCAGATTTAAACGCATTTGGTTTTCTAACAATTGATTGGTTTCTGAGTGGTTGTAAACTCGGTTTTCCTAAGATTAATGGTTTTTCAAACTCAGTATCCACACTATTTCCTTTTAACTTTCTTAATTCATTTTTCAAAGAAGCAATTGCAAAAACCTTTTCTTGAAGTCGAGCTTTCAAATGAGCATATTCAATAGACTTTTTGTTCATTTGAGCAATCAAAGAATCATTATGGTCTTTCGTCTGAACTCGTGTCTTTTTTATAGAATCATAAAGATCTTTATAACTCTGTTTCAAATGCTTAGTTTCCTTATTTAAATGCTTATTTTCTGTAAGTAATTTAGCCACACTGTGTTTCAAATTGATGTTTATTGTTTCAATTTCATCTATGTCATGTTTAATCTTGGCTTCTTTACTTTTTACTTTCAAAAATTGACCATGTTGCCTCGATTTTAAAGATTGATTTTGACTTTTAAGTTCAAGAGTAATACAATATGCTTCCAGTTTTGAAAAATCTTTTTGAAATTGGGCAACGGTCTTTTTGAGACAAATGTTTTCAGACTCGAAAGATTGGTTTGAAAATTCAGGTGTCGTGTTATCAAGTGATGGATCAAGCAAAGGACCTTTAACTTGATTTTGTTCAGCATCCTGGTTAACCCTTCCTTCATTATTAAATTCAAGTTGCTCAGCATGCTGTTGTCCTGTAGCAAATACATTACATTAAACAGTCAATTATACCTCAGCCATTGGCTCTTCATCATATACGGGTCTGATATCTGCATCAACGGCATCTATATCATTCCCTGACTTGCTGCTTGTATCCTGCTTTCCAAATTCTGTCCTACTGCTTTCTATGACAACCAAACCAGCATCCAATGCTTTTCCCAAATCAACCTTACTCTCTTTTGTCTGCATATGTCTTTTATTCACCCTTCTATCATACTTTCTTTGATGACTTGATCTTTCAGCAACGGACTTCTTAACATTACCCATGTGATGAAGTAATGTGTCTTTGAACTATTTAACTTTGACTCTAGTGTATTCAGCAAAATACTTGTCTGTCATTAAACTGTCATAATCCAAGGAAAACTGTGAATCGATGAACTTCTGAAACTGTCTATTGATCACCCAAAAGGCAGCCATAGACCCATCTTCTTGAAATTCGTCTTTGTCAAGTTTCTTTTGTAGTTGATATACGTTGAGGAACATCGTACTTGTGAATGTCTCATCATCTTGACCAAAGAGTGACATAAATGCCTGTTTGAATCCATGTTCGATACGAGTGCCTTTTAAGTCTTGATATGAAAGAACCTGAAAGTGTGAGTGTAGTGATCAAAAACAAGCAATGCATCTCTTTTTTGCTTTTGACATGTATTTTATAGCATGCACATCTCTTGTTTCCATTGTATCGGATTTGTTGTGAAATAAATTACAGATCTTAAGTTGATAAAGTGATGTGTTGTGGTTTGTTGTTGTTAAAATCGTTATTGACGTTAAAGTACTTAAGATTAATTAACGATTATTAGAAAACTTGAAATAAGGACTAACGATGAAAATGATTAAAAGTAAAGGTAAAATAAAAAATTTGAAAAACAAAAGACTAAAAGTGAAAATATTTGAAAAACTAAGGTTAAAATTGAAAATGTTTATAACTAAGGACTAAAGATAAAATTATTTGAAAACTAATGGTTACAAGTGAAACCTTTTGAAAGACTAAGGGTAAAAGTAAGATTGTTTTAAAGCCAAGGCCTAATAGTAAAACTATTTATTATCTAAGGGCTAAAATTGCAAATGTTTGACAACTTAAGGTTTAAAATATAAAAATAAATTTTTTAAATCATATTAATAAATTGCATTAAAGAGTTACGTATGCATGATATGTAAAAGTTCTTCTTCTTCCTTTTGAAAGCATAACGTAGGTTTAGGGTTTTTGTTTATCGCGGTTTTGGTTTGTAGAGATTAAACAAAAATATACGGTATGTTGATCGTTGAAGGATCGCGATGCTAGTTGTTTGTAGATATTTCTTATGGTTTAGCTGTTTTTGTATTTCGCTTTTGTAGTGTTAGTCTTGTCGCTTTATTTTTTTTTTTGTTATTAGATTATTTTTTTGTGTGTTATATATAGGGGTCGAGTTTCACTATGCACCTAGAACCGAGTATCACTGCGGTTTCTTTTTTTTTTTTTTTTGTTTTTTGGGTTTTAAAGGAAGGGGGGGAATTTTTAACAAAAATATACGGTATGTTGATCGTTGAAGGATCGCGATGCTAGTAGTAGTCGTTGTAAGACCCGCGAACATCGAAGTCGAAACGCGAAAAACCCGAAACAAGTCTTAAAGTTACTATATGATGTTAAACCTTAAACCACTTGATGTTATGAACCTTTTAAAGTGCTCAAACCGCTTGTTTTTTGAGATTAAATCGCCTGATGATCTAAGCAAATCGCATGACAAGGTGTGATCAAACCGCGTGTTTAAGGATTGTCAAATCACCTAAATAGTGAAACAAATCACCTTGCTACACTACTCAAACCGCTGGAATGTAAGTTCAAATCGTTGAGATGACCTGTTCAAACCGCTTAACTCATATGATCAAACTGCTAAACCAAAGGTGATCAAACCGCTTGTAATAGATGAACAAATCGCTTGATATAGTCTAGACAAACCCAAATTTAGGGTTTTGATTGTGTACACTCTATAATCAAATCGCTTAACCTCAAACCAATGTGATGTTGGACAAATCGCTGACCGTGATACTCAAACCGCTTAGACAATTACTCAAACTGCGGTGTTCCTTTGCTCAAACCGCCTAGTCTATGTTGTCAAACCGCTGAGTTGGTATGGTCAAACCACTGCCTTCTCAAATCGCTGGATCTTCAACCCTCAAACCGTGGGATGCATAAAATAAACCCAGAAAAAATTCAAAATAAGCTATTTTTATCAAGTTTAAGCCACGAAAAATTTCCCTACGAAGTTAAGTAACATTTTGAACAAAAAATACAATCTTTTTGTGTTTTTTTGAAGGTTTAAGAACTAAAAGAAACTAAAAAAGCTATAAATTAGCCACGTTAATAAGCAGATACGTAAAGCCCTTTTTACTACTGTTAAGCTAATAAACACGTGACAATATCAAACACTAATCTATAAAACTAGAAAAGGTCTAAGCTTGTTATACTAAATAATCTAAAAAAACATAAGCTGAATACAAAAATAAGCAAAACAAAACCGTTTAGTTATAAATGAATAAGCCTAAAAGATTAGCCAATTATAAATGAAACAAAATATGAAAAAACTGATAATGAAATGGCAGAAATGTAGAAATCTAAAAAATAGGAGACACGTGATAATAAGCTCAAAATAAGCTCAAATAAGTTAACCGTATAAGCTATAAAAACAACCATAAAAAAACACTTATCCACCCAAGGTTTTGGTACCACCTGTTGTCCTATCCTAATCCATAATACAACCTAGATCTAACCAAATCTAGAGAGAGGATGATGACATCAAATAACGTCACATTATTAGCATTATTTATCTCAGCTATATTGCTCGTTTTACATTATTTTATATATGAAGTGCTACTTAATTATTTATATTTACAAATTTCAGATATTATCGAGAAAATGGTGAAAGTTAGTGAAAATCACGCATTTTGGAGCTTAAACGAAGAATTCAAGAAAGTCTACCGATTCTGACAACTAATACGCCGTATCATTCTAGATAAATACGCCGTATCCCAAGACTTGGACGAATTCAGACCAGTTGCCGTATTGAAGGAATACGCAGTATCACATCAACAATATGTAGTATTTATACTTATGGTCACATCCAGATCTAGTCGGGGCTGGTCATACCTCAATACGTTGTATTCACATCAGCAAACACAGCGTATCTGTGCCATAACTTCACAAAAGCACACACGACAAGAAGACCTTATACCGTATTCAGAAGACTATATGCGCCATATTCAGAGACGACTTATGAATATTCTAAAATATTATATTTGTAGAGCCCACACCAAGTTACCTAATACGCCGTATTGAACCCTTACGATACGGGGTATCGACCTTTTTCCAGAGCTTATAAATATAAAACCTTAAACTTGGTTTTCAGTATGCAAATAAATCCCTTAACCACCAAGTTCAATATCAGACGAGTTTAGAAGCCAAGAAAGTCAGAAAAGTGCCAAAAGTCAATAGGAAAACTCTTGTAATCCCAACACTCCGCTATAAGTATTCGATTAGCGTATTGTTTTCTTACTTTAATCGTTCGCCTATGATATTATGTATTGTTACAATGACTATGGGCTAATACCTTTTGGTATTAGCTATGTTTATGACAATTTAATGTTTGGTTTATTTATATCATTGGTTTACTTATTCGTTGCATGTTGATTATGTTTATCACTTGATATATGTTTATGTTTGATTATGCTTTATTTATCAGTCTACAGGATCTAGGAGTACAGACCAAGTAGACTAGAGTCTAGGATAAATACTGCATACAACTTATATATGTGACTCTGGATCAATAGGACTATAAATTTATTCCCTAATTGCTGCCTTGGTTAAGCGAATAGGTAGACTAAGTAGGTGACTTAGGATTACAAATAACGTTCTGTTTCATTGGAAAGGCAATTCAGACCGTGGACTACCAACATATATATAACAATTGAACATAAGTGGGTAAAGCCTCGATGAGCTTGGTTTCGATATCCACCAATGTCGACTCCTAGATAGATTATAATCAGCGGTGTAAGCTTTATGCGGGTTTAGGTTAATTGTGAAAGGATTAACTATAACACAAACCTAGATTTTAAGGAGAACCACCTAGCTTATGAATGATATAACACCAACAAAGTAATACAATCATTGAACTCATAAACAATTTCTACATTTTATTAGATTAAACTGGCTAATACGTTTTCCTTACATTAGTGCTTGACCACTTCTTTATCGTTTGTTTATCTGCTTGTGTGTGTTATTTGTCTTTTTTATTTCATTTAATTTAGATTAAATCAAACTCGTGCCAGTCTCATAGGCTGAAAACCCCCTTTTGTGTTAGTTTTGGTTTAAGTAGAATTAATTAGGATAAACTAGGACTAACCTCGATAACTAAAATACTTATAGATTTAAGTATTAACGCTCACTCTTAGTGATCGACACCCTACTTACCAACGAACCTATAACTTCTCGGGTACACTGCTCGTTGGTGTTTGTTAATAGGTAAAGTCGGCAAAATATAAATTGTAAAACTTGATAATATAAATTACCTACACACAATGACACATTAACTTTTTTCGCCACTGCCGGAGAGTGAAATCATTTAATTCTTGTTTATTGGTATTTTTAGTTTAGTTTGCATTTGTGTATGTTTATTAATTTGCATTTAGTTTAGTTTTTATCAGTTTGATATATGTTGTGTTTCTAGTTAAGTTGTTGTAGGAAATAGACAACCCAGGTACGACTATGGAAGAATATGTTTAGTTTAAAACTGAAAAAGCTCTCAGGCAAGGTCAAGTTTATAACTAGGAAACTGCTCAGTATGGTAAGATCAGATGGTGTCTTAATACTGAAGACACCGACATCTTAAGATTTTTTGAAACAAAATTCCCAGCTATAGTTTATGATGAAGATTTAAAATCAGGGTCTGATTTCTCCTCTAAACCCACACTAAATTCTGAACTTATCAATAATATTGACATGGAAAATAAAACATCATTGCCCGAACATGATCATGGAGAATACAATTTTATATTAGAAAGAAAAGCTTTAAAGAGACGATTTTCAAAAAAAGAAAAATTCAACATCTTAAATATTGCTGAAGATCTGTTTTCTTATGAAATTTCTTCTAACACTAATTTGCAATTAAATAAGGGCAATGATGACGATAAAATAGGTATCGAACAGTTCTCGGGGAATATTTTTGTTAAACCATTACATAACGCATTAAATACCGATGTTGATACCTATGTAGATTTGTTAAATGAAAATGGGAAAACGAGTCATGATACAAATAATAAGCTTTTCACGATTAAATCTTTTGTTATGAAATTAAAATCAAAATCATGATTCGGAAACATTCTAATGAAGGATGCTAAAAAACATTATTAAAAATTTATATGTGCTATTTGGCATTCCCTTCTACCCTAAGTTGTTTTATAAGGATGGTGCTTATAAAAGTGTTACTGAGGCCAAGATATGTTTTATTCACTAAAATAATTGATCTCCTAAAAACGGATACGGCGTATCGATCTTTAATCAATACGCCGTATCAAGAATTTTAACAAACATTTGACCAGTCAACTTTTTAATCCTATACGGAGTATTAAATTAAACCGATACGGCGTATTCAGACTAGGGTATAAAAGCACTCTGATACACTGGATTGCATTTCACACACAGTTTTTTACCCATTTCAAAATATTACACCGTGGTTAATTTTTTTTCTTGTGGAGATCTTTGTTTGGGAATTGTTTCTTGATTGCTAGCTCTCTCCCCTACTCCTAACAAGCTACTAATTTCAATTCTTGATTTCAATTTTAAAATTAGGGGCAGGGTTTATAGCTCTCGATTTATGGGTTTTTGTTTATAATGAATTGTGGCCTAATTAGGAATGTTATTGATGATATATCCCCTACGTTATGATAGTTGCAATTTTAATAGTAGCATTTGCGTTAAAATGGGTAAAAATTCTATTTCCCTGCCTGATTTATATCAGTTTGATCGATATGGCGTATCAAATAAAATGAATATGGCGTATTGGCTAACCTGGATGTTATCCATTTTCTTTTCCAGTACTTTAAAACTTTATTGTCAGACATGTCAATACGACGTATTCATAACTATAAATACGGTGTATTTTGACCTCTGACCCGTATTAGTATTGTTTTTCATACAGGTTTTCATATGGCGTATCCTAAAACATGGATACAGCGTATCGACTTCTAGTACAGTTATCATTTTTGTTTTTATTTTCTAACGGACGTTTATCTAGAGATGTGTCACACCCCCAAAATATTATAGTATAATGGCAACCGAGGGTGTGTGACTTCATGAATATCAAACTTCTAAGCAATACGGAACGACCTCTATATAAGACGTTTAAGAAAATTGGTCACTTGTATTAGGAAATAATAAATTATTTAAACATTCTGCAAAAGCATTACAATAGACAATACGACATCGTTTTTTAATAGTACAAATGATCTTTAGATAACTGGAAATGATTGCAATGCATGAGACTTCATATAGCATCTTCGTTCTTAATACTTAAGAAAAACATTGCTAAAGTGTCAACATAAAGTTGGTGAGTTCATAGGTTTTTGTTTAAACAGGAGTAGTTTATGAATCACAAGATTTCATCCGCATATGACAATATAACAAATACAAAGTCATATAATTTGCATTACTATCGTCTAAGCTCATGCACCGAAGCGTTAACATATATCAACAATAAATGAATGCCCTTGCAGGTGTCTAACCTGGGACACTCGTAATTTGACTCAAATGAAACTGTGTTTGCTTGACTAATTTTAGTCCAAGACAAACAGGGATGTCAATCCCGATAGTTCTATCTATAACATTCGCGCTTACAAGTAATTAACGGTTCATGATAAATCGGGCAAATAACAACTTGGGTTAAATTAGGACTTAGACCAATCAGTAATGTATAATTGTACTTGTATTCACATGTTTGAAATAAGCAATGTCCTCACCCCAAAAGATGATTTAAAACAGTAGAGTAGGGGCTATGAAAACTCACCTTGTTAGTTAATCGCTTGGAACTGATAATGGATCAATGGACGTCAAATATTAACTTGGTCAAATACCTAAGTAATTATGAAAATTCCGAGTTTATATTCTAAAACTCAATGTATGAAATGAATTATGCAAATGGGTCATAAAAGGCATTGTCGTTTATGAGATAACGTTTTATGTTTTCAAAATGTTATTTAAACCGTTGGCTATAAGGATGATACACGACCTTACATCTATAAGTTTATATACATAAAATTATATGTTGTAAATTATATTTACCTATTTTTGGGATGTTGTCTATACTATAGTCGTTAAATAAATTCATAATCTTGCCAGATTTTATATTTTTCAGTTCGTTTTCTTTGTTTAATTAATTTATAAAAATGATTTATTTATGTCTAATATCCTTAAACTTTTCAAATAACAAGTTTTAGTTTCTCTATTTTCTACATTTAGTAAATTACACAATTAACCCCTTTAGTTTACATATTATCACATGTAATCCCTTAATTTCCTAAAATAGTATTTATCGAATGTTTAACTCTTTATATTTAAAATTTCTACGCCTTTAATCCTATGACTTTTACGTTTTAAACCCGGTTAAGCTTTTAAATATCTTTAGTGTCAAAGAGTTTATATAAAACCCGTGTTAAATTCGTTTACACGTTTATAATTTAAATTCGTTGTTATTATTCCTAGTTCATCGAAAATCTTCGTTTATAGCTTTTCTACCTTTGCGTAATAGTATTGTTTCGTTGCTAGTGTATCGACTCGTTGGTTCTCGGCATAGAACGACCCAAAGGACTCGAAAGAGAAAACCTTGCATGTTTTAATGCATCTTTTGTCAAAGTGAAAATGCATGCAAGTTTTAGAAATTATTCCATGCATTATTTCTATATAATACAAAAACCACATGGCCTACTCCTTGTTTCTTTTTCCTGTTTTCTGTCGAGCCCAACAGTGGGTTTGGTACACTAGTTGTGGGTTTCTCTTTCCATAAGTAACTCATATTAACGTATAACTATATCTTCCATTAACCGCAATATCCCCTCTCCAAATGCTTAGCCACGAGGTCCGAAAATTATTCCGAGGCACAAGTCGTTGCATGGGCCTTTTTGCAGCCCAACAGCCGCGACAAGGTAGCAGCCTGTTATGGCTTGTTGGCATGCATTGGGGTGCGTCTCGTGTAGCAACTAGTTGTCAAGCATTACGGAGTCTTGGTACGAACCAACGAGAGCAACCCTTATGCCTACGGGTTCTTTAGGGCTATGACATTCCAACAATGAGCCAATGGCTCGCTGTGGCTCGTCATATGTCAACTAGCTAAGCCCAGGGTGACATACCAAGGTCACCACGTAAGGTTCCTATGTAATTTTTCGTATAACCCTTGTATCCATACGTCCCATTGTGAGCCAACATTTATAATCACGTATATGTTTAGAGTTTTTATAAAATCTCTTGGTTCGTTATTCGTTCTTACAAACGGTGTAGTTTACACTAGTTTTTCTACGCATCAATATTGCATATATGTTACGTCAAGAAGCTTGGAATGTACACGAATATAAGGACCATGCATGGGTCGTGTACTTGCCATGCATAGCTGAGATTCGTTAGACTACCAGATAAACGACAATGATGATAAACGTTAAGTTATGAGGGCGCCTTACCGAGGTCCAAGCTTGCTAGACGATGAGGAAGGTGATGGTGTTAAGAGCTCGAACCACCCTTGGTTACTACCCCTTTTAAACCCGGTGCCTCTAGGCTCTTGAATCTAACGAAAACCCTAACTCCAACCGTATTGTTTACTTCTTGTTTTCAAGGTTTAGTTATGCTAGGAGTGTACATGCATGGTTCTTATTTATACACAAAATGCTTCGCTAGATTACTGAGAATTTTTCAATTGCATGTGAAGTGGTATTATTTCATATACTATTAAGGAATATGATAATGATGATGTTTCATGATACTATTGATCATCATAGGTACTCCATGGAACTATTATGGAATATATCCTGTTCTTGACTTTTGAAATTTTAATCAGATGTTGGGACGTATCATGAGAAAGTTTTCAAAAGAAGGAAATGAGTGGGGCAGTATGTAAGTACCCATAATGACGGTGTTTTTATCATTATCAGTTATTTGTTTTTATATGAATTTATATATATATATATATATATATACATGTATATAGGGTTTATGTCAGAAAAGTCCGGGTCTTCAAATCCTGGTGGTTGACAAACATAGACTTCCTCTTCAATCTTACCATAAAGAAAAGCACTCTTGACATCCATCTGGTACACCACAAAGTCTTTAAATAAGGCATAGGCTAAGAATAACCTGATTGCTTCAATTCTGGCAACTGGAGCAAAAACCTCATCATAGTCTATTCCTTCTTCTTGTGTGTATCCTTGTGCAACCAATCTTTCTTTATTCTTAATCACAATACCTCTTTCATCTTTCTTGTTCCTGTACACTCATTTAGTACCAATGGCCCTTTTGCCATTTGGTAAATCCACCAGGGTCCAAACCTTTGGTAATTTGAATTGCAGTAACTCATCCTGCATAGCTTCTATCCAGCTTGGATCCTTCAATGCATGAATTACCTTTTTGGGTTCTTCTTGTGATAAAAGCAAGCAAACAAGCAATTTTGAAAGTCTTTATGGTTTATTCTTTGCTGAACTGAACTAAATAAATCATGTTCTTCTAAATTCTTTGTCATTCTTCTTGTTTGAGGTGCTGAATGCAAGTCTCCAATAATTTGTTCAACTAGATGATCTTTGTGTATTCTTGTAGTTGGAATAGGATTAACAGGCATAAATGCATCTAAATTGTTCATGTCAGCCTATGCACCAACATCTTCAACATCATTTGAATAAACAATATCCTCCAATTCAGGCATATTTGGATCATCTGGAAGTTCAATGCTTGATTTTGGATCAACAACATTAACTTTTGTGATAGCAGCATTAACAGTTGAACTAACAACATTAACATTGTTAGTGATGTTTCCATCACTAGCAGTATTAATATTGTTAGTGCTATTAATACTATCATCCAATTCTTGATTAACTCTTTTATCCTCTCTTGGCTCTTCTGTACTTAGAACTTTACTATCTTCATTCCCTGGATCCGTTTCCCCCATTTTACCTAAAATTTCAAAAATATATGAGTGTACCAGTGATTATAGTAAACTTTAGAACTTGGCATGGTATACTATTCGAGACCACCATAATGAGTATTATTTTTATAATTGGAGTGACTTGTCCAGATTGGTAAATTTTTAGGATTAAACCAAAAATCCTTTACAAATATTGTGATGTTAATTAACTACACCGGTTAGTTAACCCCTGTATAAACCCTTATATTTACTCTTATTTTTAGAGTAAGATACCCTTAGAAAAAACTTTCTTAGCCATTCTTTTGTTTCTTAATTTACACACAACGAATGAACTTGTTATCGTTACGCATTTACACATAGCCTACCCATATAGTTTAAGTCCTTAATCGGTTGCTAGTATCTTTTGTGTAACAGTAGTATTTCTATGTCGTGTGCGTATTTTCTTATTTTGGGGTAGGTCGGGAATTGCACATTGCATATGGAAGTGAGAGTAGTTTATTTTTATTATTCGTGGGTTTTTACTACTTTCACTATCCATTTTTATTTCTGACGTCTAAGAACGTTATGGAAATATTTTTCAGTATTTATTTATGATCGTGAGTGGTAAAATTTTACACCTTTATTTTGTTTTTAGTGTTTAAAAAAGTGAAAAAAACATAAAAATTAAAAAAAATGTAAGAGAGAAAAAAAGGAGAGGATTGCGAGATAATCGGTTCGTCTAAACTTAACCGATTATATTATATATGTGATTGATTATTTGTTGGTATGTATTATAAACCAACGATGTACAATTTTGTTGTATATTATTTTTAGAGTTAGTGGCAAAATAAACCAACTATGTATTTTTGTATCAAGTGGTAGATATCGCCACTATTGTTGTACTACATTATGGATGATTGGGAGTTGGCCGTTACGGGAATGCCAACTAGGTTGTTTTTATGGATCGTAAGGATGATGATTGAGACATTTTTTAGTCTAATTCGTGTCTACCAAACAAAGCATGAGTTTCCATGTTAAAGCGTGAGTTAGTCAGTGATTTGTGTCTTTTTCAAGGGTATGGTCAGGAAAGTAGCTAGCAACATTTTTCTTTATTTGTTTGGACTTAATCTATCTGTTTTGTTATTTTATTTTACACCAATTATATATGTTTCCCATGCCTAATCCCTACCCTATATCATTCTTCATCTTAACCTTTGGTTTGCTCGAATGAGGGAGTAGCAATCACATGTGTTTCATTCATGGATTTAAATGTGTATGTGTGGTTTTGTCACCGTTGTTGGTGTATTACTGTTGGTAAAGATTACTTGATCCTATTCTTTAGCTTATTCAAGTTAAGGAGTGAGCAATCACAAGTGTTTGCGTCATGGATTTGGGCGTGCAATTGTGGTTTTGTCGCCTTTTCTGGAATATTGGTATCAATATAGATTAAAAAGAACAATCAACCTTTAAGCCTTGTTACATTCACCCAATTTACCTTTTTAGACTATTACTCCTTAGCTTTAGTGGTGAAGAAGGGGGGTTTGTATCCTTGCCAAAGGCTCTATGATAGAATAATCATCACGTATTTCACGAGAGATGAGCGAATTTACTTAAATATTACCACCATAAATTAGTGAGAGATTTGAGTTGTTTTTATTTTTCTAGTTCGTGAGGAGTTTGGTTGGTGCGCTTTAATTGGATTGAATGGAAAATGCCTTAAAAGAAAATTCCAAACATGCATTTGGTATACACTTTTCATAAGATAAATCTAAAGTCTACTTGAGGACAAGTAGGATTCAAGTGGGGGAAATTTAATGACATCAAATAATGTCACATTATTAGCATCATTTATCCCAGCTATATTGCTCGTTTTACATTATTTTAAATAAGAATTGGTACTTAATTGTTTATATTTATGAATTTCAGATATTATTGAGCAAATGGTGAAAGTTAGTGAAAAGCACGCAATTTGGAGCATAAACGAAGAATTCAGAAAAGTCTAATAAAACTGGAATTCTGACAACCACTACGCGGTATTATTCTAGAACAAATATGTGTATCCAAGACTTAGACGAATTCAAGACCATTGCCTTACTTTGAAGAATACGCCGTATCCACATCAACAGATACACCGTATATGATACTTTGGTCAACATCTAGAACAAGCTAGTCTTACCTCAATACGCCATATTCACATAAGCAAATAAGACGTATCCATGCCATAGCTTCACAAATGCATCCATGACGAGAAGACCTTATACACCATATCCAGAAGACTATATACGCCGTATTCAGAGAGACCTTAAGAATATTCTAGAATATTATATTCATCGAGCCCATGCCAAGTTACCTAATATGCTGTATTGAACCCTTTCGATACACCGTGTCGACCTTTTTCCAGAGCTTATAAATAGAAAACCTTAAACTTGTTTTTCAGTATGCAAATAAAGTCCTTACCAACATGTTAATATCAAAGATTTAGAAGCCATGAAAGTCAGGCAAAGAGCCTTAACGTCAATAGGAAAACTCTTTGGAATTCCTACACTCCGCTCTATAAGGTAATCCTTCCACTCGCTATAAGCAGGGCTGCAAATCAAGCCGAGCGAGCTCGAGTTGACAGGGCTTGAGCTGGCTCGATAATCACAAGTTGGGCTTGAAGCTCGGCTCGATAGGCTCGACAAGCTAACTCATCGCTTAGATTCTCGGCTCGAATATATTTAAATAATGCTCGAGCTCGGCTCGAAAAGCTCGAATTTATTCATAAATGTTGTATTCGATAACAAAACTTATCAATAAGTCCAAGAAATACGTGATGGACTCAAGATTAAAAAAATAAACAAAAAAAATTGAGCATTATGAGTTTTATATCTAATTCTAAGATAAATATATAAACTATTTACCAAATATAACATTAGCTTTTACGTTGTTTATATAAATATGTATAAAAAATATGTATGTATATGAAAGCTCGAAAAGCTTGATAAAAGCTCGAGCTCGAGCTATTGAAAGCTCGAGCTCGGCTCGTTATGTGTTTCGAGCTTGTTTATTGGGCTCGAGCTCGGGCTTGAGCTCGGAAAAAGTAGGCTTCGTCGAGTCTAGCTCCAAGCTCAAGCTCGAGTTGCTTGATAAAAGCTTGGCTTGATTGCAGCCCTAGCTATAAGCGTTCAGTTAGCGTATTGGTTTCTTACTTTAATAGTTCGTCTATGATATTGTGTATTGTTACAATGACTATGGGCTCATACCTTTATGTATTAGCCATGTTTATGAAAATTTAATGTTTGGTTTGTTTATATCGATTGTTTACTTATTCGTTGCATGTTATTCGTTGCATGTTGATTATTTTTATTACTTGATATTTATTTATGTTTCATTATGCTTTATTTATCATTCCACTGGATCTAGGAGTACGGACCAAGTAGACTAGAGTCTGGGATAAATACTACATACAGCTTATATTTGTGACTATGGATTAATAGAACTACAAATTTATGCTCAGATTGATGCCTTAGTTAAGTGAATAGGTATACTAAGTAGGTGACTTAGGATTACAAATGACGTTCTATTTTCTTGGATAGGCAATTCGGATCGTAGACTACCAGCATATATATAACAATTAAACTTAAGTGGGTAAAGCCTCGTTGAGCTAGGTTTTGATATCCACCAATGTTGACTCCTAGGTATATTATAATCAGCGGTGTAAGCTTTATGCGGGTTTAGATTAATTGTGACATGATTAACTATAATACAAACCTAGAGTTTAGGGAGAAGAACCACCTAGCTTAGGAATGATATAACACCAACGAAGTAATATAATCATTGCACTCATAAATACGTTTTCCTTACATTAGTGCTTGACCGCTTCTTTATCGTTTATTTATCTGCTTGTGTGTGTTAATTATCTTATTTGTCTCATTTAGTTTAGATTAAACCAAACTCGTGCGAGTCTCTAAGGCTGAAAACCTCTTTTTGCGTTAGTTTAGGTTTAAGTAGAATTAATTAGGATAAATTAAGACTAACCTAGATAACTAAAATACTGATAGATTTAAGTATTAATGCTCACTCTTAGTGATCGATGCCCTACTTACCAAAGAACCTACAACTGATCGAGTACATTGCTCATTAGTGTTTGTTAATAGGTAAAGTCAGAAAAATATAAATAGTAAAACTTGATAATATAAATTACCTACACACAACGATACATCAGAGGGTTTAGAGAGAGAAAGTAGAGATAAAATAAAAGGATGGAAGGAAGCTTTGTTTCTTACAAATGACAACCAACATCCTCTCCGTGTGTGGAGATGGTCTATTTGTAGTCCATGCCACAAGTAGGCGTGTAGGCTAAGTATTTGGGACGGGCTTGGCATTTGTTGGGCTAAGAGCCCGAAACATAAACAATATTAGATTACAGCCCAAGCACGTAAAACTCGACTAGCCTATTATAAACTAAGACTAATAAAGACTAAGATGAATGATAACATTCTTGTTTGACTTAATAAAATTAAGGCTAACAATCTCCCCCAATCTTTAGGTTATCTTCATTTGACGTTGAGCTTTGGTATTTGGTCTTTGTCTTTTCTTGTTTGTAATGGCTTTGTTCCCTGATGCTTTGTGATCTTGATCTTGAGCCTTTATCTTTTGACATTGAGTGCTTGAGATCTTTAATCTAGCATCATCTCCTTGTTTTATATCATCTTGATTTGACTTTCTTGATCAACTTGTGTTTTTGACCGACATGCTCATACTTGTCTTGAAAGCTTACAATCTAGAAGTTTGTGATTATCAGAGTTACGGAAGAGTATCATGACATGTAATTGAGCTTTCATCATGTATTTATCTTTGTCGATCGATGAATATGAGCATGTGGTAATGAATCCGACTTAGCTGGAATAAGGCTGCAACACCAATGTTTGTACCTGCATTTGAATGTTTGTAACAAACAGCAGATATAGACGAATATGGCTTTGCATTCGTCGAAGTTCGTTTGCAATAACCTCTGGTTTCCTGTTTTACAGTATAAATATTATACTTGTGAGTAGGTAGATTCAAAGAACCTCCTTGACTGGTTTCCAGTTGTACTAGCTTGTTCTCAATTCTGGAACGTATCAAAGCAGACAACATGATAAGAGTGAATCAGTTAGTTACTATCATACTGATTAATTCGTTAATTCATTTACTTGACCAAAATTGATATCTAATTGGCATAAGCTTGATTAAAATAGAATCTTGCAAGTCACCTACCGCAGTGCTGTTTGATGATGACACAAGAAGGTTTTCCATTCGTCACTATGAAACTAAAGATATCACTCTGAATGTTCTGGTAAGATCTCAAGGATAATGCGTAGGACTCTTGTTATAACTTGTGAACTTATTAATGTTCAACAATTGTATTTTGATATTGTGTCCTAATGAGATTTATACTTTGGTCTCTCTTGGCTCTAGACTCAATTTGTGCACTTTGGTTTTAGTACTCGGAAACTAGAGCTGACTGCCACCTTTTCAATATCAACAATCTCAGAGTGAGATTTCAATTAATAACATATGTATCTCTATGACAAATGAGATAAGAATCTTATCAGAGAAACTTGAATGACTGGGAAGGGTTGTGCATTGCATCACCGGGTACATGATGTATATCTTCAATACCAAAACTTATCTTTATGATTTTGATAGAATATGTATTGACCTAGTTTCTGCCTAAAGTTGTGTGGATGGATTCTTTCTTTTTACCCTTTATCCATACATTTCTTTTTCATTCTTCAACCCCTTCTATAACACCCCGTGTTTTAGGGTCATTGACGTCGTTAATAAATTCACAATGTATCTTTTGTATTGTACGCGTTTGCTTTTAAAACGTAAACGTTAAGTTAAATCGTGTAAGCTAAAAATTAGGGTTCAATGTAAACGGACATCAAACGATTAAATGTTTACATCAAGCAAGTGTTAAGTAATTATTTTAATGATAATTATTAACTTTGTTCATTGTATTTTTATTGGTTGCGTAAATTGATTACGTTTCGCGATAAATTGCATTTAGGCATACCCTAAACCACCAAAACTTTTCTACGCTTCAACAAATACCCACATTTATACCCAATACATAAAAATTACAAAAATACATCACCTATATCTCTCTATGTCCGGATATGGACCAAAGGATACAAGAAAATCTCATAAAAGAACACATTTCCATGTTTTCATAGAATAATCTCAACTATTAGGAGACATCTATCCAATTTCTTCAAACTTTGACCAAAGACTATGACCATGACCATCCTTAAGACCCTCTTTGTGCTTCCTTGACTAGTCATATATGTGCATTACTTATACATTGCACGAGATAAGAAATCATAGCACTTAACACGTAGAAAAAAAATCAAAAAACACTCTCCTTTGTCCTCCCTCCTACCCACGGCTCAAAACCCTCAATATAACCAACCCACACAAACTTTTATACAACACATACAAGTAATCTCACATCATATCTAAGATACCTCAAGATGATTTGAAGTATTGGTTAAAGATTTACAAGTGTGGAAACAAGAAAAGGAAGCTAGGGTTTTTCTTGGAAATCTAGGGTTTTAAAGGGTGCAAGTTTGGTTTTAAAGTCTAAACAAGGGTTTAGCACACATTTTTCATCATCATACATCATCACTAAGGTTACCTAAAACCTTTATCTTTTCATTTTCATGATTTTATGTATATATATGATGTTTACATAGCAAAATCACCATTTAGGGTTTTTAAACATGTTAAATGGATAACTTACTTATGATTATGATTTAACACTTTTACATATGTTATGTTATTGTTAATATCATGAAGAAATGGAACATATAAGTATTGACCATGTGATTAGTGTAAAAATGATATAATACAAATTAAGGGGGGGGGGGGGGGGGGGGGTTTTTTAAAAGTTCACTTAATATGTTACAAGTAAAAGTAATGCAAATGACATGTTAATCTTGTTTATGGATTTTTAGTCATGTTATATGAACACTAAAATAAGGTTTAAAGAAGTATAACTCCTTGACACACTTGGTTAATGCATAAATAAGTTCAGTGATAAACTTGTAGTAAAAGTTACATATGGAAAGTTTAATTTTCCAATGTGATGTAATGGCTTGTAAATATGATATCATGGACTCATGTGGACAAACAATGGACCTATGGACACTAATATATGTATGACATATGATATAAAGGATTGTGTAAGACTTGTGGAGAGATTAATTAGTGGAAAAATATATAGAAAAAAAAAAAAAAAAAAAAGTAAAAGTATATACATAATTATATAAAAGCTAATGCAAAGGGCTGTTTGGATTCGAATTTCATACAGTGGGTTTTACATTTTATAAAGATAATACACCTCATGACGATTCCAAAAAGATAAGAAACTCGAAAAACGGGTTAATAACGAAAAAGATACGCTAATTACGAGTTATACGTTAATTAAACGGGTTTATAAAATAACTTTTATAAACATTATACAAAACAAAAAGTTTGATGTTTTTAAAAGATTATACACATTTCTAGGATTCTAGAATGATAAGAATCGTAATTTTTCGATTAAAAACGAAGAAGTTATGAATTACGCGAGTTTATATACTTAAAATGTATAAAAATACTTTTATAAAATCATTTTTATAAAAGTTACTGTTCATGACAGAAATATTTATTTTTGTAAACCTCATAAATAAATAGAACTTTCAATTACGAGAACGTGCTCGAAAGAATCGCTAAAAACGGAGCTATAACGAATAAAATACGACGTTTATGGGTTTTACGATAACTAAAACTATAAAAATAACTTTATAACTAGAGTGAACAGTAAAAAGTACTGTTCATTAGAGGATCAAAAATATGAAAATGTCAAATTATAATAACTCGTCCTAATACGAAAGCGTGGGCATAAGAAACGTCAAAATCGTGCTATAAAAAACGCGAAAGTTTACCCAATGTATTTATTACTTTTTTTTTTTTTTTTTTTTTTTTTTTTTTGTGTTTTTTTTTTTTATTTTTTTTTTTTTTTTTTGGTTTTTTTTTTCTTATTTTTTTTTTTTTGTAGATTGAATTAAAAAGATAAAGTAAAGTAATAGAATAATAAAAAAGATAGTTAGAAGGGAAAGATAGGAAATATATAAAAAACTATAGTTAAAGAATACCAACACTTCCTCAACCCCTAAAATACCCAACAACCTCCCCCCCAAAAACCCCCCCGATATTAGTGTGAATAGCTATGAATAATTATGCATGTTAGGAAATTCCCCAATAGATTAGTACTTATACAACCTTAATATAAAAAAGATTTCATCTGACGATTTAACGTGAGCGCCTTAATCTGTGATATTCTTGTAAATACGCTCACTCAAGGTGAGATCATAGCCCGCACGTTTTACAAGCTTTTGTTTTACAAATTTTTTTGGTTGGAGAGAAACATGCTAAATATTATAATTGGACACAAGTGGTTAAGTTGTGATATTATGATTACGATTTGCTAAGTATCTTACCCTAGGTTGATCCCATTATCATGTGAACTGCAGTTACTGGATGGTGAGCCGGAATGTTATGAATAGATCATTTATGATTTGTACATCCCCGTTCGTGATTAGCCATCACTGGCAAGACGAACCGTATACCAGACGAACAAAGGATGGTTGCGGTAGAACAACATCACGGGCATTGTGGCCATTTAATTATGGTATACATTTATGTCGAGCTTTAGTTCATGAGCTTAGGGGCAACGTAATTACATTTATATGATTTGCATATCAAACACTAGGGAACTCTTGTGGTCCTACATATATGATTTTATTCAAACCTATGAATACACCAATATTATTGTTGACGTTTTAAAGCAATGTTTTTTCAGTGGATCAGTAAGACGAGTGCAAGTGAGTACATTGGTGGTTTTGATTTGGATATCATGCATTAAAGATTTTGTCGCATTACATTTTGTATAACTGTAAGGGCTAAAATCATTGTATTTTGGACAATCGGACAAGTTAAGCTACGGCCATAGTAACAAATACTTTGTTGAATCCAATGTATCAGATTAAATGACCTTTTTGGTCGTCTCTATATACATCTTGTTTTAATGATCTTGAGTAACACGCCCCGGACCCTTATTCCGCTGCGACCCAATTTGGGGGTGTTACAGATTGGTATCAAGAGCCAAGGTTATAGAGAACCAGGTCAAATGTTTTTGCTGGACTATAACCGTTTTCAAACATCGAATTCATACAAAGGGGTTTTACCACGAGACATACATATGTGCATACATTCATGCATAACACTACTTGTGCATTAGTTGGTTGACTAGATGCATTTATAATTGATAAATACGAGTTATGAAAAAAATTAATATTACTATAAAGAGTCTTATATTAAATACTAATATAAGCTATTTTGAATTTTTAGATTCAGCCATGTCAGATTCGGATGAATCGGGGGTTACATACACAGAGGTTTCCAGCCCATTTGAGGGTTTATCAGACATAGGATCACCGAGAGCCGATGATCACGAGTACCTTGAGCTGCCTCAGATGCCAGAGGACCCATACGTGGAGGCCGCTCTTCAGGCCCCACCCTCTCCAGATTACGTGCCTGGCATTGAGGAGCCAGAGCAGGCACCACCTTCGCCAGATTATGTTCCAGGCCCAGAGCATATTGATGATGAGATTGTTGCTGAGGATCAGCCAAATGCTGAGGATGCCTCACCCCCTGCTCAGTCACCTGACTATGTCCTAGAGTCTAATCCTGAGGCGGACCTGAAGGAGGATGACGATGAGGACCTTGAGGAGGATCCTGTTGACTATTCTGCTGATGGAGGAGATGACGGAGATGATGAGGATGAGCCATCGGAGGAGGATGAGGATGATGATGTTGACATGGAAGCTGATGGGGACGAGGAGGAGGAGGAGCACCCAACTCTTGCCGACTCTATAGTTGTTGCTTTACCATCTGCGAAGGAGACAAAGCCGTTCGAGACTGATGAGTCTGCGGCCACACCACCACCACACCCTGCATATCGTGTGACATCTAGGATTTCTATTCCAGCTCCAGTACCTACGCCAGTATGGTATGATGCAGAGGTTGCCAGACTTCTCGCTATATCTACTCTACCATCATCACCGCTCTCCCCATGGTCTTCACCACTTCCCCAGATACCTTTTCCATCACTACCACTATCACCACCCTCACCTGTGTTATCTTCATAACCACCTCCTAGCCCCATTCGTTCATTGGGCTATCTAGTTGCTATGATCCGGATGAGAGCCGAGGCCGCATCTACTTCCCATTCTCTACCATACCACCACCCTTCATACTCTCCCTACCAGATCAGATGTACCATCATTAGGGATACCACCACCCTTGCCCATATCAGTTCCTACTTCATCACCACCATTGCTACTACCCTCTGCTAGTCGTAGGGAGGACATACCCGAGGTTACCTTACCACCTCGGAAGAGGTTAGGTATCGCTCTTGGTCTTGGATACGAGGTAGGAGTGATTCGCAATTTTACACACGTATAAAATAATATACTTATAGAGAAATTAAGGAAATCCCCAAGTATCCCTTGGACAATTCCTCTCACAA
>BQNB010096643.1:0-24548 GCA_026074375.1 Tanacetum coccineum
TTCTAAAAATCTTTGGAAGCTAATTGATTGTGGGATGAGCTCAACTGTTAAGATAGGTTTAGGATATGGCATAAAATTAAATGCTGAAGTCCTAGGATATGAGGAAGAGATAAGTAGAGGTATTTTTGCTTTTAGGGAAACCAATGCAGGATATAATGATATCCCACTATACAGCAGATTTAAACAGGTAGAATATAAAGGTGTCCCTCATCCTCTTAGTGGTAATTATACCCCTAGGGAACAGGAGGACATAGATGATTCTTGATAGCATTAACATTCAATGTTGACGTTTTAAGTTATATTGTTTGACCAGACAGTTAGTTATGTCTGTTTGTAATTATAGTAATAGTGATCACTTAGCGGTTAATCTAGGAGAGATAAAGCAGTATCTCTTAAAGCCCGTTTAGGGTTTCTTAAGTTTATTAAAGAACATAGGAATTAGCGAAAACATATGGAGTTGATTGAGAATTTACAATCAAATAGTAATATTAGTTTAATAGCAAGGGTTTGATGTTGGTTCTTGTGTTCATCTTGGTTATAGATATTGATATTCCGCTCTCAATATTTATATTCACAGTTATAGTCTTCATAGTATATTTGGATTTATTCAAGGGACCTATACTGTCGTTTTAGGCTCATTGAGAATCCTGTTTTTAAGGACTACAAGTGGTATCAGAGCCTCCAAAGGGCGACTTTACACAAGATTGAACATAGTCAAAACCTTTATTCCACCAAATCAAATAGTTATGTCTGCAAACGATAATTTTTATCTTAATGATGATGAGGAACTTTCTCTTCATGATGATGCATCTTTGGATGGATATAAAGAGTTTGTTACCTTGGAAAAATCGAAAATAACAAAGATTGAGACTTTGTATGTATACCAAAGTGTATGCGGGAATCTAACACCTTTGATTACTTATAGAGAAATGTATGAATGGAAAAGTTAATGATCACACGACAAAACAATAAACACAAAACTCACAGCTTCAATATTATAGATAATACGAGTACTCTTAAGTACTGGGGTTACACAACCTTGAAGCTAATACAATTTCTCTCTAAGTGTATCTCTTAAAGTTCTAACTATCACTACTCTAGGGATCTCCTTTTATAGAAATACAAGGAGCCCTTTACAAATATATCTGCTAATCCTTAGGAACGTTACAATTCAAATACTAAAATATATTCCGAAGGCTCTCCATACCTTCTTATCTTATATCATCCAGCTGTGAACTTTTTGCAGTACAAACTTCTTCACACTCGCAGTATTAAGTTTCTTGGCTATCCTAGTATCTAACTTTGTGCTAGGCAGTGTACTTAACTCCTTTAGTATTGTTGGCAGTATTAAGTCATATGAAGATTTATTCCCAACAATCCTCCCCTAAACTTGTGATTGTCTTTACATCAACAAGTTTCTTTCATGTATAAAATCTTCTTACTTCTGTTGATTCTTTCAAACACTTTTGTCATTTCTGTCACTTGAGCTCTTATGAATCTAAGGAGTTCAAAAGGCTGGGAACTTTCTGATCTTACCTCCATTCTTGTACTTAACATCTTTGACAAACTCTACTGACTCAAGGGATTCTTCTTTTCTATCAACATATGATTGCCAAAACAATTGTTCATCAACAAGATATGTATACCACATTATATCACTAGTCCAGCTCATAAAAGATTGTATTACATGTGGTCTTTTCAAAATTCTCATCATCCCTCATCTGGCTCAATATAAAGGTATGTAAATCTCCCCAAAGCTAAGATCAAAACGCGTCTAGTGCTTTGAATAGACACTATATCTCTCCTTAACTAACCTGAAACAATTATTTCTACATCCTTTCTGTCAAAATCTGAAGCATTTTACTTAGTATTCTTTATAAATTCTTTTTTTTTTCGGGGGGGAAAAAAAAAAAAAAGCTTCCCCCAGCACACCTTGAAAACTTGATAGTACATGAAAGTCTCTGTCAACACAACTGTTTTCCAATCTACAATAGGAAACTTTGTAGATAAAGAATCAACTTCTATTGGAGCATCTTCTCTGGGTACTATATCCAAAAATGTCTTGAGTTCATCTTTATCAGTATCTTCTTCTAACTTTTGTCTCTTCCTAGTTGTTTTTCTAGGAATAGACTTCTTCCTCTTTGCAGCTGGTTCTTTGACAACTTCTTCCTTTTCTTCTTGTGCAACAGCCTCTTCTTCCACAATCTTTTCAGAAGACCTTTCTTTTTCAGGAGACTTTTGCTTCTTACTTGCTTTCTCTGCATCCATAGGCACAAATTTTTGATTGAAATCCCAAATCTTTTCAAAAATAGGCCTTACTTCATTGTAAGACATCCCCTTGAAGTCAGTGATCTTAAAATTTCCTTGGTTCTTCAATACAGATATGTTCACTTTAGCTTGTATCAATTGGGACTTAGGTTCGGTTTTGAGAGAATGATATCTAAGGACTGAAAAGGACCTTTCCAGTCAATCTTCTTTGTAGATCAGATTCTCCATAGCTCTTTCCTTTCTTCTTCATCCCAATGTCTAGCAATCTTGCATCTCTGCATTGGTAGCCCTTTGTTCCTCAGGCATTTGTTCTTCAAGTATTGCTTTAGCAAACTTAATGTTCTTGTTCAATATCCTTCTTAGACTTCTTCTTAGGCTCTTCTTCAATCAAGATGGCTTTTCCTTTGTCTTTTCTTGATCTTATTCAGCACTTCTTCTTGAGTATGTAAACAGTTCCTACAGCAGTACTAATAGAGGCCTCAGCAGTTCTAACTGTAGAAACTTTTATCTTAGCAGTACCTTTCTTCAAAACCGAGTTAGTACTAAACCTCATCACTTGCTTTCCCACTTCCCTCTTGATCTCGAATGAGTTCTGTTGGAGTCACTTCTTGAACAAATATCTCAGTGTCATTGCTTGCTTTTTCATGAACTCCTTCATCATCTTGAACTCCTTCATTAGAGAAATTCCTCCCCTGTTTGGAAGAATCATCTTCACCAATTTCAGTATCTGAAAGAACAAACCTAGAATGTCTCCTTGCTTTCCCAACCTTTATCTGAGCCTCTAGTTTCTTGACTCTTAGAATAAGCTTAGTGTAAGCAGGTAGAAATTGTTGGTTTTTCTTGGTTCTTTGTTCAAATCGCCTCTAGAACTCCAACCCTGTCAGAAAGTGTGGTGTTAATCAAATTCAGCAATTCTTGTAGTTTACAAACTACCCTCATCACGGTTCCATGTGAGTGAACAACGGGAGGAGGTGAGTCATGGTGGTATAGGCAGGATGATAGTCTGATCCAGGATGTGTTGGTGATCGTTGTGTTATGTGATCGGGCATGAATGGGAGATGGTTGAAGTAGGTGGATGGTTGAGATGGGGTTATGTTCAGGTGATGAAGATATGCTGTTGGAAGGAGAAGCTGAGGGGTGTAGGTGAGTAACATATTGGAATTAAATATCAACTTCCTGCCTGAAAATCCCTTGTGATTCTCTTCATGTTGCTAAAACCTTCATGGTGAGAGAGGGAACAGATAACTCTTGTGTGTTGTGAAGCTTATGTCTCTGCGTGTCTAGCATTGTTGGACAAAACCTAGGGTACATCTAAACAACTTTTATGGGGGACTAGATAGGTTAGACACCATATGGTCAAAAAGAATCAGCCTAGAAAAATTGAAACTTTCTATCTGTGGCTAAACAAATGAAAGCTAGCTGCAAAATTACTACAAAAACTGCTCCCAATCTGTCTTCTTAAGGCTTAAACAGTGGAAGAATATATGTATAGAAAACCTCCATTGAGGTGAAAATGCACCTTTTTGAAAGGTTAACTTATCTGAATCAGTAGCATAGCCCATACGTGCCAATTGAGCAAATATCTCTGTAGTGGGAAGAGATGAAACTCCATCTTGATCATCCAACTAGAGATGTCGCCTTAGAGAACCTTCAGTGATTGCAATTGAGTGTCCATCGATAGTAGCATGAATCTTGACGGTGCCATCATCAGTCAAAATCTCCGCAGACCTCCAAAATTATCTTATAAAGGAGACACACACCTCGGGTTTCTTTGTAAGTGCATAAAAGATATGACTTCGAGTGATGAAATCAATGATCTGATGAAACCCTGCACTACCCGTACATTTCTCCAGAAATGCTACCATGTTATGCTTGTCACAAAACTCTAGATTTGCCATGAGTAATGATGTGAGTGATGATGATGATGAAATGCCTGAAATAAGGATTTATGATAAATCAAGTGAAGGTATCTTTGAAAAGGCTTCTTATGATGATGAAGGGATTATTTCTGATTTCAAAAACAAAAATAAATATCTTACCAGATGGGTAGATGTTCTACAAATCCCACTCTAAGGGATTCACAATGGCTCATCCTCAAAGTCAAATCCTTGGAGATACCAATACAACCTGTTAGAACTAGAAGCTCTCTACAAGTAAAATCCACTGAGGCTCATACTTAGTGAGCTACATTACAAGCACCACCAAATTAAGCATCATAAAGATCATCAACATTGTCTTTTTGCTTGCTTTTTATCTTAATTTTAAACCAAGGAATGTGTCAGAAGCTCTTGAAGACTAGAAGCTGGGTTGAAGCTATGCCGGAGAACTATTGAGTTACACAGCTTAACAAGTATGGGTTTTTGGTTGATTTACCCAATGTGCTAAGGTGATAGTTACTAACTGGGTATACAGGACAAAAAGGCAATATGAGAGGGAAGTAGTTGGTCAGAAAAAAAGCAAGGCTGGTAGCTCAAGGTCTAGACAAGAAGAATGGATTGACTATGTGGAGGTTTTTGCTCTGTAGCATGAATTGAAGCTATTAGGTTATTTTTAGCCTTTGCCTCATTTTGGGGTTTCATAGTCTAACAAAGGATTGTAAAAAATTGCTTTTTCTGTATGGCATCTATTGATGAAGAGGTCTATGTTCACAACCTCCTGGTTTTGTTGATCATTTCATCCTACAAAAGGTTTACAAGGTGGTCAAAGCTTTGTATGGATTGCACCAAGCCCCTAGAGCTTGGTATGCTACTTTGTCAACATTCCTAGAGAAGCATGGATACAAGAGGGGCACCATTGACAAGACTTTATTCATTAGAAGAAACAAAAAGGATATCATGTTGGTTCAAGTGTATGTTGATGATATCATTTTTGGGTCTACCAACAAGTCTTGGTGTGATGAGTTTGAAGCTTTGATGCAAAGCAGATTTCAAATGAGTTCCATGGGTGAACTTACATTCTTTTTAGGTCTACAAGTCAAGCAGAACAAGGAAGGCATCTTCATCTCTCAAGACAAGTATGTAGCTGAGATACTCAAGAGGAAATTTGATCTAGTGAAATGTCAAAGCTGCCATCACTCCCATGGAGACCAAGTTGCCTTTGACAAAGGATGAGGAAGCTTTTGATGTAGATGTACACTTGTACAGATCTATGATAGGTTCCCTCATGTACTTAACTGCTTCTAGACCTGATATTATGTATGCAGTATGTGTTTGTTCACGTTTTCAGGTAACTCCAAAGACTTCTCATCTCAATGCTGTCAAGAGGATCTTCAAGTACCTCAAGGGCAAACCAAACTTAGGATTATGGTATCCTAGGGAATCACCCCTTGATTTGGAAGCATTCTCTGATAGTGACTATGGTGGTTCCAACCTTGATAGGAAATCCACAACAGGTGGTTGTCAATTTCTTGGTCAAAGACTTATCTCCTGGCAATGCAAGAAACAGACTATTGTAGCCACTTCAACAACTGAAGCTGAATATGTAGCTGCTGCAAATTGCTGTGGACAAGTGTTGTGGGTTCAAAATCAATTGTTGGACTATGGTTTCAACTTCATGAATACCAAAATCCACATTGATAATGAAAGCACAATCTGCATTGTAAAGAACCCTGTCTATCATTCCAAGACCAAACACATTGAGATTCGTTACCACTTCATCAGAGATTGTTATGAGAAGAAGCTCATTAGTGTGGAGAAAATTCACACAGACTTAAATGTAGCTGACTTGTTGACCAAACCATTTGATGGACCACGGTTTCATTACTTGGTGGTTAGCATAGGTATGATCAACCCATAAGCTACATTTAAGGGGAGGAAAAAGTGTAAATTTAATAATGTAGTATTTAGTTATGTATAAGTTTGATTTAATCCTGATTGAATTAGATTTAATCCAGGTAGTATAAAAATAACCGTTGAAGATATTTTAGCCGCCTAAAACGCTGATAGAGTACTTATATAGGGATACAGTAATTTCACTTTCATCCTTATCACTATTTACACTATTATCTTTTTCTCAAAAGCAATCGTTAAAATTTCTCTCACTACCAAACTGGTAACCATTTAAGCCTGGGCTAACTTTGCAGGTACTACTTGGAGTTGGAAAGGATGATGCAGGATCAACTTGGACATGGAAAAATGGAATGCCAGTTGTCATTGCTATTGGATGCCAAAATGGTTGTAAGTAATGATGTTGTCGGTAAATATTGCTGTAAATATATTAATACTGGTTGAAAAAAATAAAAATGTTAAGTCTGGGAGTCATTATTAATCATCTGGTTAGATCTATATTTAAGTCTGGTAGTGCAAGTTTTAAGTCTGGTCGCTTTCACTTAATACTGATTGAAATAAAATCATTTTTTAGTTTTATCAACATACCGTTGCATAGAACTTTTAGCCGCCTAAAACGTGATAGGAGTACTTATTTGGGATAAAGTAATTTTCTCTTTCTATCCTTGTCTCTATTTATCTATTATCTTTTTCTCAAATGGCAATCAGTAAAATTACTTCACTACCAACCTAATCTTCTCAAACGTCCTCACCAGTACTAATTTTTAAAGATTCAATATTTTTCACAAATCTTTCGATGGCGCAAAACTCAAGGTATTGTGATAAGCACCCAGTCAAGTGGTTTCTTATTGGAACCTTATGATGAGTGCTGTTAACAAGATTAGTAGATTTCCTCAGAAGCTCAATTGAGGTTTGCTCTCCACTAACAATTCCACCTATCTACGATTCCTTTGTCAACAGTTTTGGCAAGATGCAACTGCTAGATCACTTGCAGATGTTTTTTTTATGGACTCAACAATCTTATGCAAAACCATAGATTCTTTGAATATACAATCAAAGAAGAGACGTTAGGAGCAACTCCAATTGCAGAGGCTTCAGGGATTAACTTGTTGCAAAATGAAGAGATTTTTGCAGGTTTACAAAATATTGGTTATGTAAATGACAACTTTGTACATTTTGGGAATTGTCTTGTTACACCTCAAGGCAGATTTTTGATCCATCCACATCTTCATTTGTATATTAAGCTCTCAAAAGTGGAGGATGGGATCAGTTTGGTAGCAACATTGCCACTGCCTTGATCTGTCTTTCCACTGGAAGAGTCTTTAATTTTTCAAAACTTATCTTTGATGGAATGATCTCAATTTTAAAAGGCAAATCAAAGTTTTTAATGTCCCTCGTTTCTTCAATTGATATTTGAAATTGTACAAAACTGAAAAAAAAACCTTTTTGTTCCCAGTATTTTTAACCAAAAAGATGTTTGGAAATATGAAAAAGAAGTTTTCAAGGGATACATAGCCTTGTTGCCTGTTATGCTAACCATTGATGCAGGTCAACCTAAACCCAAGTGGCTGCTCCAACACCATCTCAACCTATTACCACTCCTTCTCGTACTCATATGTACTAATCATCACTCTCAACCAGTAACAAGACTCTCTACAAGCACGCATCCTCCACCTCATCTAGTGACTGAGATTCCGAAAGTAAGATATTGACACGCACTGTACACTGCTTCTCAGCCACCTTCACACTCACATCCAAGTTTGTACAAGAAACGCATTGGACATTGCGTTCAACTCACACTCCCTAATCCACTCTTGTCACATCTCTCAACTTCATCTCTCTACTACATCCAATTAACACCTAGTCACCTTCGCCCATGATCACACATATTCAATCCCTATCCATTCACACACCATCTCACTTCCAAAACCTTACCCCTTCACCTCGACAATATAATGCATAAGAAGGTCCATAATTTAACACCTTCTTATCACATGTCTCCACCACCTTCCTATGTAACCTGAGATTCAAACATCTAGACCTAGTGAAGCTAATGAGGCAACTTAGGAACCTGCTAGATCTTTGTAATAGGTGGAATCAAGAGTAGATATACGTTAGTAAAGGACTCAGTGACACTAAGACCAGGACTCTTGGAACAGCAATCTAGCGGCTGATAGAGAGGTCAAGAAGCTGAAAAATAAGGTTAAGGCAGAAGAAGAAAATGAGTGAGGAAATGAGATGCAGAGGGTCAGGATCATGAAGTTCTTCTAAAAAAAGATAAGGAATGCATTTGTACTCCTGAAAAGAGCAAAGATTCAGGGGGCTCAAGCAGATCAGATAAGTTCCTTCTACTTAGAGGTGACAAGATTCTTAACAATGTAGCTTCAGAAGGATTTAAGGGATCACAAGCCCTCTTGGTAGCAAGGATTAATGTAGGGTAACCCTAAATCTACACAATCCTACCCAAATCACTACATTTTGAAGAAAACCTCACGGCGAGAGTAGACTCAACGCTAACCGCTATGGTATCTGGTAGATACCGACATTCGCAGCTGGTCAAGTTACGTCGGCTCTCGAGCTGCAATTTGTAGCATACTATATGAGAGTATGACTAATAGCGATAGCTGGTTAGACGAAAGAGTCCAAAGGAGAAATGGAACGATCCAATGACTGATAAGACGACCTTCTCACGCGAGTTCATAGCATCCAAAGAATCAAGTAAGAGCTTCATAATGATGCTGATAGCAGTTTAGAGGCGTTTTTTAGACGGACATCTCAAAGATTGATGGCGAACAATGGATGCTGAATACGCAAAGACAAATTGATCTTGATGGCACTACTTCTGGGCTAAAAGATTGGTTAGACCTTTAGAGCAAAAGAGGAAGAAGCTTTTGCAAAGAAGCACTTTGCAAGACTGAGTTTGACTACATTCAAGCGCGAGACTCAGAATGCAGATCAAATCTTTTGCAGACTCTAAGAGTTCACAGACGAAACGGGAGCAATTTTTTATTGTAGGACCAGAGCAAAGTTTCTACTTGTCACAATTGCTGCTCAAAGGATCAAGTTTCTTGCAGAACAAAAGAAATGTGTTGCTATCAGAAACAAGCCACAATACATATCACTCAGCTTAGAAATCAGTCATGATCACTTATCGGAAACATTGTTGCAAATAAGAAGCATGCTGAAGTTAAAGTCTAAATCCTTTGTGAGTCCAAGTCTTGTATTGAGAGAATAAGAAAGCAAAGATCATACTTTTGTGGCTTAGTGGCTCTGAAGAAGATGATAAGAGCAATCAAAAGGATGAATGAACAAGTTGCTGATAAAGAGAAAGAACTGAAGAATGAGTTGTCCATAAGGAAGTTTAAAGAGGAGAAGGAGCAAGAAAGCAAGTTAGGCACAAGAAGGAAGCTTAAAAGCAAAAGAAGAATGTTATACTCTGTATTACAAGAGAAGATGATGATCTTAAGAAGTGCTTACATATAGCTCCGGAATGAAGATAAGTGGTTCGAGGTTGAGATACGTTGATCATCAATATCCATTGTTGAATGGCAGTCATTCTCCTACAACTAAACCTCAATTTGTTCCCACCAAACCTTTGGAGATGATATTGAATAGAGTTGTAACAAGGAGTAGTGAAATATGAGATTCTTCCGCACATTGATGGAGGAGCGTTCTATCATTTTTTGACAGAGAAGACTTGTGGCTGTCTCATGAGCTTGTATGGAAGAAGATCCGATGAGATTCCTGTAGTGCTTTGATAAGATGCTATGGGGGAGATTGATGATTATGTTTAATCAGGTGATACTGCTGACTTTTGGATATAAACTGCTAAATTAGACGCTTATTTGCTGGAACATTACATAGTTCCTAGTGGGTTAACATTATATCATGACAAGTTAATGGACTAGTCCATTGATTTATGTTGTAGAAACAGATACCTATGACAAGGGAAGTGGCTTTCACAAAATGTTGATTTGAAGTTAGAACTGTTTTCAACAAAAACTAAGAAAGAAAGAAATCCAAACGAGTAGATGAAAGAAAGAAAGAAAGAAGCAAAGAAGAAGACACCTTTTTAAATCTCATTATATTATTAAAAACTTACACTTCCTACAAGAGAAGAAGTAAGAAGAGAAAGAGAAGAATAGATATAAGAAGTGAGAAAGTAAAGAGAAGAAGAAGAAGATTGAAGAAGAAAAATGAATAAGAAGAAGATAAGAAGAAAAGAAGAGAAGAAAAGAAGAAATCACTATGCTTTGGAGCTGATCATTTGTAAAACAACAGCTAGAAGAATTGAAGATTCTAATGATGATGACTTAGCACATCTGAATCATGGAAAAGGGCAGGAAGAAAGGGTTTGAGTGTTGGCTAACCACCACACAACAAATGGTCTTTGGTTCACCATGTCTAACAGACATAAGAACTAACTAGTCCAAGAGCAAACGGCTGCTTGGTAAAGACCCACAAAATCCGTTCATGGTTGACAATTTACCAAAAATTGTATGGTATTCTATGCACCATAGTATTTATACTAAAGCATGACTAGCCCTGAGCAAACGGCTACAGGTAAAGGCATATCAAATCCGTTGATGGCTGTAATGGTTTGCCAAAAATCATATGGTATTCAACTCACCAATGTTTCAAGTACTGAGAGTTGAAATGGTTTTCAGTTGACCATGGACATACACCTTTCTGGTGGCCAAAGAACTGACTACTCCAGAGTTAATGGCTAACTGGTAAAGAGACATCAAATCCATTTACATTTTCAATGATTCACCTCTCACAGGAGTTAACACACCTGGAAGTGATGAGAATAGACTGAAACTTTATGATTTGATGTACAAAATTGTCAAGGTTGCTGATACAAGAGTTAAAGACTAGTTGCTGTCAAGATTTGAAGACATAAAGTCATATTATTTTGAAGACAGAAGTTCAAGACAATCCTCTAAAGCCCAAGGTGAAGCTTAAAGTAGTTAAAGCTAAAGATTGTTCTGAAGGAACTTGAAGTTCATGAATGAAGATCAAGTTAGGGGAGGATTGTTAGGAAAATATTGTAAACAGACTTAATACTGTTAGTATTAAAGTTAAGTCTGTTAGTTCAAGTTAGTACTGATAGAGTAATAGTTAGTACTGTTAGTATAGAAGTTAAGTCTGGTAGAGCAAGTTAAGTCTGCCAGCACTAACTTAGGTCTGGCAGTATTAAAGTTAATACTGCTTTGTCAAATAGTTAAGTCTGGTTGTAATTATAGTAATAGTTATCTCTTAGCGTTATTCTAGGAAGAGATAAGCATTATCTCTTAACGCGTTTAGGGTTCCTTAAGCCTATAAAAGGAACGTAGAATAGTATTGTAAAGATATATGAGTTGATTGAGCATTCACAATCAAATAGTAATAGTAATAGCAAGTTTAGTATATCGTTCTTGTGTTCATCTTGGTATAGATATTGATATTCCGCGTCAATATTTATATTCACTGTTATCGTCTCTCATAGTTTCTTTGGATTTATCTAAAGGACTATAAGTCGTGTAAGGCTCATTTAGATCCTGTTTATTAGGACCTACAACTAGCTTAATTCTTTTTGATTTCTTAATTCATGTTGTTCATCTCAGAATCCTTTTATCTAGGTTTACTCAATATTCATATTAGAGCTTATTCTCAAAATTTCAATCTTTAGGATTTAGTTATGAGCTTTTTAGCTTATTAGGTATTGCTTATCAACAGTTTTAAGCTGAACCTTAGCTTTTCAATAGCAAATCTCTTGATAATCTAGTTTACTTGTAGCTTATTTCTTTTTAGAAATACTTATCATACAATATAAGCTTCTTACATTTGGAATTGCGGAGCGAAATTAACATTTGGATGTTACTAAATAGCACCATTTACCAAGATAATAGAAAACGACCCAAAAGAGACGTTTAACAAACATGTGTTCCATTATTAATCAGAGTTAAAATGCGTTAGGTCCCCACAGAATCGCAACCACCGTCTATTACAACATTTGAAAGAAAATTGTTTTAAATAAAAGACATTGTTTTAACACAACTTAAGACATTCTTTTTGAAAGACCGGAACACACAAGTAGTCTTTCCATAAACCCATCACACGTATGACACCTCCACGCCATTGTTGCCATCATCCTTGGTTACCTAGGATAAAACATGTTTAAATCGTCAACAACAATGTTGAGTGAAATTCATAGAGTTTAAAATAATTAATAAGCAATAATCTTTGAACACATAATTAGTTCTATGGAAAACAAAGCAATGAATGCAATGTATAGCAACTTATTTTCTTTCACGCAATAAGCTCATGACACCGAACGTTAACAATACATATGGCATTTCATATGTTAGTGTGCCCGAAAACAAGGTATTATTGTCATATACCTTCTACTTTATAAATACAAAATGTCCGTTACAGGGTGCTCACATTCGGATTCATACCCCAGACAGGGTTGTCAAACCCAATAGATCTATTTAATACATTAGCATTGCGCTGCCATAGTATCTAACGGTTCATGAAATATGGGACTTCAACATTAGCAAACTTATGCGGAAACATATCGTTAATCGGGTTTTCCAGCTATACCATAAAATCTTATGTGTTCGATTTTAAAAAAATATACATGATTCCCCTTGCGGGTTTTAAAAACATTTAAATGCAAGGTCTTGAACTCACCCTTAAGAAAAATAGTCCAAATCAATCAAGTCAATCAGCGCAAAGTAACTTCACGTCTTAACCGCGACCTATATAATACATATATAGCGATACGTGACTAAAAGTATATTAAATCATATATTGCATACTTGCATATGCGTATATATATATATTACTATTACGTATACACAATTATATACTACAATCTCCAAGTGCGACGCAAAACAATTCACTTTGACGCACTTTAACAATATTACAACATTTTTCATATAGTTTCCATTTTTAGAAAGTTACCGAAAGTAAGGATAATATAATCCGAACTTCATATTTCGTTACAATTTAAAATAACATTCGAACACTTTTGCTCATTATAGACTTATCTTCAAAAGTTTACGCAAGTTTGACTTTCAAAAGTCAAACTTCGTTGTTGACTTTTTACCCCAAAATTACCCAAACTTGACTCGGTCGTAAAACGTTCGTTATTAAGAGTTACGTGATGATCCACCTAGCGAAACGGAGCTTAAGGCGAACACTATCACTTAACATTATCAAAAATAACTTTTAAAAATTTCTCGACTTGCTACGGTCAAGTGAAACTTTCTGGTCAAACATGGTCAACCCAAAACTCATGAAAATGATGACATTTTCGACATAATCCGACTATCAAAATCCGCTTAACTAGTCTATATAATTATACCAAAACCATAAAACTTTAGTCAATAACAAAACATGCTTTTAATATTTTCCACACTTGAATCATCTAGCAATAATCATATACATGCAATAACATCAAATTAATCGACACAAAAACGAAATAGATTACTAAAAAGCAATACCAACTCGATCTCGTTTCCCCTTTGTTGAACCGTACGGACGAGACCCTACCCAAACAAACCGAACCTTTTTCAATACAACCAATAGCTCAAAACACTAATCTAGCAATGATAAACACACCTTTATATCGATAATCTTCAGGAATCGAAACCAAAAGTATTAAACCTTCTTTAGACTTAATGCATGTGAGGGTTTCTATAGTGGGATTTGTCTAGCTTTGAAACAAGGATTAAGATGCATAATTGGATTTAATGCATGTCGGAAATAAGCCGGCAAATGAGGTGTTGTATGCGTGAACGGTTCGCGAAAAAGAAGAGAGGAGGTGAGGAGGTCAAATTTTTTCATAAAAGTGTTGTATGTGTGAAGTTGGTGCCTATTTATAGAAAAGAACCTTGGCATTTTGGCAAAACTAGTCCCTCCATCCTTAATCTCTTTTAAAACTAATACAATGCATCTCTTTTATAAATAAAATCGGCCAAAGTCTCGGGTCACATCACGTTTATAATATTTTATATCGTTCCTTACTAACTTTACTTTAAATCGTTTAATAAATCGTTTTAAACTCGTAAAACACGCCTTTAAAACATGGTTTTACGAAAAACTCTAGGAAACGTCATTATACAAAATAACATATTTACTGTCTCGGAGCAACAATATATTTTTTTTTTACTTTCTTAGACGCTTAAAATCAAATTAGAAATAATCACGGATTGAAAATTACCATATAAAAGAAAATTTCTTCAACCCTTATATAGCATAACGACTAGAATTATTTACGTAGCAAAATATTTATCGTTGAACTCGGGATAAACGTTGACTGAACTCGGGTTAGTTACATTTATCCCTCTATGGGGAGCGCCGTCCCGGTGCTCAGCTCGACTTATCCGCTTTCCTCGCTTTGTCTTTACTTGTAAAGAGATGAGGGTACTTTTTCTTAATCTGTTCCTCACGTTCTCAAGTAAAATTTGGACCTCTTTGTGAATTCCAACGAACTTTAAAAATAGGTATCCGACTTTGCTTAAGTTGCTTGACCTCTATATCAACAACTTCATTGGCTCTTCAATCATTTGCAACTTATCATCAAGTTGTAATCTACATTCTAGCGAAAACAACAATATCCCTTCCGTCTAAACACTTTTTAAGATTGAAAACATGAACGTACTATGAATCCTTCTTCAACTCTTCAGGCAACTCCACCGTGTAAGCTACATGACCAACTCTAGTAGAATCTTGAATGGACCCAATTGTAATTGTGGGTTTAGCATTCGCGCTTCAAATGTACAGTGCCCTTCCATGGCGACACCTTGAGCGGTACCATATCACCAACTTCAAATTCTAACGGCTTAGCTCTCCTATCGACGTAACTCTTCTGGCGACTACGGGCAATCAACAAACGGTTCTTAATTTGGACAATCTTCTTTGTCGTATCATGGATCAATTCTGGACTGGTGAGTTGGCTATCCCCAACCTCACTCTAGAATATTCGTGGGATTACATTTCGCCATCCATTAAAAGCTTCATAGGTGCTAGCCTTATTATTGCGTGATAAACTATTGTTATTGGAACTCGACAATGGCAATTGACGTTCCCAAACTATTTCAAAGTAAATCACATGGTAGCACATATCTTCAGCGTTTGTATTGTCCTTTCGCTTTTGACCATCCGTTTTGAGGGTGGGTAAGCCGGTAGATAAATCCAAATTTGTCCCAACGCTTCCTGGAAGCGTTTCTAGAATCTTGAAGTAAATATGGCTATCTTGATCGAAATGATCAAACAGGAACACCTTGCTGACACACTATCTCCTGTATGTAAGTCGCTGTGAGCTTCTCCATACTATCCATTTTCTTCATTGGTAGGAAATTGACTGATTTGGTCAGTCGGTCGACAATAAACCAAATCGTATCATACCACTCGGGCGTATCTTGGTAATGCCTACTCACAAAATCCATAGTATCTTTCCCACTTCAAAACACGGAATCTTCCGGTTTGTTGCTAGAAATGGAGGTTTTATGATGCTCAGCTTTGACCTTTGCACAACGTCAAATACACTTACTAAATCGTTTGGCAATATCTGCTTTCATATTCGGCCCCCAGTATAACGGCTTTAGATCCTGATACATCTTGTCTGATCCTGGATGGATGGAATACTTGGACTTATGCGACTCATGCATAACCAAATCTCTCAATCTAACAAATCATGGCAACCATATACGATTCCTAAAACAACGCGTTTTATCAAGGAAAAAAAAATTAAATTTTTCAAAAAATTATTTTGCTTAATCAATCTCCCAAATTTTCTGTCTTATTTTCTATCCTTTCATTGATTCCTTCTGAGCTTCACGAATCTGCTTTGGTAAATCATTGTGAACAGTCATCATCAAAGCTCGAACACGCAATGGCTTTTCCCTTTCTTTTCGACTTAAGGCGTCAGCCACAACATTCGCTTTTCCAGGATGATACCGTATCTCACAATCATAATCACTCAACAACTCAATCCATCTCCGTTGTCTCAAGTTTAGCTCTTTCTGATTCAAAATATATTGCAGGCTCTTGTGATCGATGAAAACCACACACTTCGTTCTATACAAATAATGTCTCCATAATCTAAGAGCGAAAACAACGGCTCCTAACTCCAAATCGTGAGTAGTGTAATTCCCTTCATAGACTTTTAATTGTCTAGAAGCATACGCTATCACCTTCTCTTTTTGCATCAGCACGGCTTCATAACCTTTAAGTGATGTGTCATAATATACCACAAAATCTTCCATTCCCTCGGGGCATGCTAAGATCGGTGCACTATACAACTTATGCTTCAATTTCTAAAATGCTTCTTCTTCATTTTTTCACTATATTCGTATTTCTTATCTTTCTGAGTCAACTTAGTCAGCGGCTTAGAAATCAAAGAAAAACCTTCAATAAACCTCCTATAGTACCCAACCAATCTAATAAATTGCCTCACCTCCGTTAGCGTCGTCGGTGCAGCCCAACTCTTAATGGCTTCGACCTTGGCAGGATCAACACGAACACCACTACGATCAATCACATGACCCAAAAATTGTACCGAATCTAGCCAAAAATCACACTTTGAAAACTTGGCGTACAATCTCTCTTTCTTAAGCAGCTCTAAAATGATTTTCAAATGCTTCCCATGCTCTTCCTCGTCCTTGGAGTAAACCAAAATATCAATGATGAACACTAAGACAAACTTATCAAGACATGGCTTGCATACTCGGTTCATCAAGTCCATAAACACAGCAGGCGTATTAGTCAATCCAAACGGCATTACTTGGAACTCAAAGTGACCATACCGAGTTCTAAATGCAGTAATTAGAATGTCTTCTTTAATGCGTAACTGGTGATATCCGGATTGCAGATCGATCTTAGAATACACGCTCGAACCTTGCAGTTGGTCAAATAAATCGTTGATTCTCGGAAGAGGATAACGATTCTTGACAGTCAACTTGTTCAACTCGCGATAATCTATACACATTCTAAAAGATCCATCTTTCTTCTTCACAAACAACATCGGTGCTCCCCACGGTGATGAACTAAAACGAATAAATCCTTTCTCTAGTAGCTCTTGCAGTTGTACCGACAATTCTCTCATCTCAGACGGTGCCAATCTATAAGGTGCACGTGCAACAGGTGCAGCCCCCGCGGTAGGTTACTTTGATCATTGAAATCTACTTGCCTAGGCGGTGGTAGTCCTGGTAACTCCTCAAGAAAATCACGAATTACAGGCATGTCTTTCAATCGTTTCTCCTTTGACTTATTCTCTGTCACGTGTGCCAAAAACAAGTGACAACCTCGTTCGACGTACTTACGGGCCTTAATACAAGATATGACTTTTAATCGAGACACACCCTTGTCGCTTTCGACTATCAACATCTTGTTCCCATACGGTATACGAACAACTTTCTCGCACAGACAATAACGGTCGTGCTTGAAAGCCAATCACTTTCGTTATGACGTCAAACGTACAAGCTCGATCGCATAAGATCGTTTTAAAAAATATGGTCACTAATTTCAAAGTGTAACTTTTAAATTAATGTTTTGTACTAACTACCCTTCCATCAGCTAACTCTACCTCATATAACTTAGCTTTCCATATTTTGACGGATCGATATCAAGCATGGACAATAACTAAAATATAGTATCCACAAAACTCCTATTGATCAATCGAATAAACAAAAGCTTAGCGGTTATTGAGCAAAACAAACGTCCAGTAACTAGTCATTCGGATCCTTCGGCTTCTTTGCATCATTAATAGAATAAGCTCGACCACGAACTTCCCTGACTTCCTCTTGTTTAACCTTTCTTGGGCATCGGTTCCTAGTATGACCTTGCTCACCACAATCGTAACAAGTCAGAATAGGCAGAGCATTCACACCCGTAGCAACATTCTTCTCTTTACAGTACCTTATCTTGTGCCCAACCTTTCCACACCTGTGGCACTTGATCTACCTCTAACCTATCTATGGGGTAAAAACAAACGTTCACATCAAAGGTAGCTTTCCATCAGTAGGAGCTGTAACCATTGGCTCGCGCGTGGTTCCTTGCTTTTTGGTTATTCTGCAAAGTTTGAGGTGAGTATCCTATGATTGCCCTTACCCTACCATTGTTCCCACTCTTTGAAAGCTCTTGCACTTTCACTTCTTTCCTTGCAAAATTATTTCATCTCTAGCTTGCGATTTCTGTTCCATCAGCTTATGAGCCATACACATGGCTTCATTCAGGTTAGCAGTCTTAGAAGAAGTCACTTCACCCTTGATGTTATTAGTCAATCCCCGGATGTAAGCATCAACTTTCACTCTTTCCGTTTCAACCATTCTTGGATACAACAATGCTAACTCATTGAACCTCTGAGTATAAGCCATAATGTTATACTACTTGACCTTCAAGTTCCATAGTTCGTCTCCATTCTTTGAACTTCTTCTATCAGACAAAACTCTATAGTCATCAGTTGCTTCATCTCAGTCTAAGGCATTTGGTTCATAGTCTCCAAACCCATGGTTGCAATCTTAGCATTCACCACAGTCGTACAGTCCTCCCTTGCAACGTTGTAGCGCAAATTAACCTTTTTGCCCTCTTGTTTCAATTCGCTGATTCCAAAAACCTCTAGTTTTCTCGAAACCATCTTTTAATTGATAGCTCTTCCGTACCATGAAAAGCTAAGTAAGGATTGCACTTCATAAACCCCTGCACAAAAGTAATATGGCATCTTGGAACAGCAGGTGCGGCATCTTGACCCATTGTGGTCTAGATCCTATAGCATATTTCTAACATTCGTGTCTAGCTCGCTCATGCAGCGATAGCAGCCATTGACACTTTCCCTTGCAGTCAATTCGTCGAACATCAATCTTGTGTCAAAGGTGCAAGACTTTAGAGGAATGATTCTGTCAGTCACTACAGAAAAACCTATCTGATAAGCATATAACATGATATATCATAAACATGGTACAATGGAAAATCAATCAACACTCAACAATCACACCACATTCAAGTAGTAATCAAAAGATTAGTCAATTCTTTTATTCATCACGCAAAAGAGTTAATACATAGTTGCATTGTTCATGAAATGATACAAATCGTTACAACCAATAGCACTAATTCTACTAACTGAGGATTCAGTTTAGTGATTACACAACAAAAAGGGAACTACAATTAAAAACTGAAACTACTAAGATCACTGACAGGAGATCCTTACGGCTCAGAGGATGGACTTTGTTTCCCATCACAATCGGAATGATGCAGAGACCTCGATGCTATCTGGTTTTAGGTCTTCCTTCAAACACAATCAAAACATTGATAGCTTCATTCTGTCTTTTCTTCAAAAACACAAAATCCTCTTACGAGTCATTTCTTGGTATGAAACCATGAGCTCGAACTCTAGTACAATAGAGATCTCTCTCGATCTCATTCATTCTGCCATGCGGAAGAATGTGTTGTAAACTTTGCATTCTTCAAGTTCCCCCTTCAATTTCTTGCACTCAACCTTATCTTTAGTATTACCAAGCTTTTCAACCAGCTTTTCCATTGCAACCGTTCCTTGCTACACACTAGAACGCACTTCATTACCCAAGTCCAAAATCAACCCATAATACTTGTCCTTTGCTTTTCCTTTCTTCTCAACCAATGCATGCGTCGTCTCGCGACCACACAATCGTCTTGAAAGAGAAGCCATCCGACCAAAAAGAGAGTTAATGTCCCTCCTCATGAGACCAGGAAATAGACCATCATTGTCGTCACGAAGAAATAGAGTAGTAAACGATTCAACTACCTCATGGACGCTAGCAGGAACAGTCTCATCCTCGTGCTCAATCGAGTTCTCAACCTCGATCGCATCCTTAGATTCTGACTCAAAAGCAGGCGGCGGAGGGTTAAGAGGATCCACCTCTTCATAAGGATATGTCAACTCGGGCTTATTCTCATCTTCCTCGATGTCGACTTCCATATCATTGATATTTGCTTAATTGTACATTAAAATTTACCGGTTTTTTGACAAATAAAAAGCATAAAAAATGCCAAAAGAATAGAAAAGTGTGCTTTTGTGTCTAATTGTGCAAGGAAAGGATTTAAAAAGACATAAAAGAAGCAAAAAAAGTCAAAAACCGCAAGAATCGAAAGAGCCTAAGACAAGAATGAAGGAAATCAAGCAAAGATCAAAGCGGATCAACCGAAACAGCATAAGGAAGTCAAAGACCCCAATTGAAGTCAAAAGGACTTAAAGTGACAAGCTTTCAAAGTTAAAAGGCCATTGAGAAGTTTTGAAGATCAAAGGACCAAGTTTGCCAAAAGAGTAAAGTTGAATATTAAAGAAGAAAAGGAAGAATAGAAACACAAGGACTGATATTGCCAAAGTGAAACTTGTTCTATAAATACATTTGGGCGGGGCATTCACAAGGACTAAAAGTGTCAACACTCTAAAGTTTTAAACAAACACCCGCGTTTGCCGTAACAACCTAACCAGCCTCAACCAATTTTCCGCCAAAAACACTCCCACAACCCAACTTCAATAATCACCTCCCCGCTCCCTTTATAGCCTTCAAATGCTCATACACTTTCTTCAAATATATTAATCGACCACGTTGCACTCTCTTTATTGGTCTTGACACCTCACAAAGATTCATCCAACGGTCCTTAGATTGTCAGCAATAATCAAGGGCTGTGATTTGATGGATGATTCTGGAAACTTTCCCCTCTCTTCATCTATTCTCTATAAATAGAAGCTCTAGTGCTCATTTTTCTGTTGTTGTTTTAGTTTTAAATTTCAGAATTGTATTTTCTCTCAATTAAGCATTTACTTTCAAGATTTTTTTTAATCAGCTTAAAAGCTATTGTACTCTTCTTTTCTAAACTTGTACTCAATCAATTTAGCAATATCATTCAGTTTATAAGCTGCTTGTGTTCTTCGTTTTCAATTTTAAGCAAATTTTCTCAAATAAGCTCTAAATAAGCTCATTTGAGCTTATTACTTTTCATAAGCTCAAACTTAGTCAAATTCTGTCTTTAAGCATTCATTTACTCAAACCTATAAATCTACATTCAAATAATGAGAACTTGAGTTGTGTTGTTTTCATTTTGGAAGCTAAAAGGTCAATAAGCTCAAATCTAGCTTATTGAGGTTTAGAGGCAAAGGTGTGCCAGTATAGGTTAAGCTTTTTAAAGTCACTTCACTCAACTAGAGTGTCTTTGTGCTGTGACGAACAACTATTTCAGGTTTCAATTTCTTAAGTTTCAATTTAGCTTAATTCTAGCTTAAATCATTTGCTTATTTTCATTCATTCATGTTCAAACTTGATCATTTAGTGTAGATTAGCCTCTAGATATTCAGCTTTAAGTTGTTTTTAGTTATATTCACTTTTAGCTTTAATTCCTTAAAATCTGTCATTGTAATTAGTATAAGCTAGTAGAGAAACTAGTTTTTTTATCACTAATAAGCTAGCAATTTTAGAGTTCACTTAGCTTAAGTAGGTCAATATTAGTAAGTGTTGATAAAAGGTTTAGGAGTTTAAGCTTTTAACTAGAATTTAAGTGCTACTTAGTTTAGGCAGTTTTACTTAAAGGAGTGTTTGGATTAGGCTTTCTTTGACTCTTTTAAGTTGTCAAAAAGCACCTTGTAAAAATATTCATTCAGCTTAGTTTAGTCTTATTTATAGGTCTGTACAAAGGTTTTAATAGTTAGATTGTTAAAATCAATAGTTTAGAGTTTAAAAACTCATCTTTTACACCAGGGCAGCTTTTAGGTGAATGTTAGTTTCAATTTTTAAAGATTTATAGCTTATTAATTTTCTATTTTAGCAAAGATAGGTATAGCAGTTCCTAGTGAGTTTGTTTAGAGGGATAGAACCACAAAATTTAGCCTGCATCTTTGTTAAATGCCAAATGCATCAGCAGCAAACTGCATCAGCAATAACTTGAACTTTTCAGTTTAATTTTACTTGTTAATCTTTTTAAAACTTAGCTTCTTTCATTTTAGATAAATTAGTAACACATCTGAAGCATCATTAAACATTCTTTTGTTTAAGCTTTTCATCAGTGATAAGCTCAAAATAAGCCAAAATTCAATTCACTTGTTTAAAATAGCACTTTCTTGTGAACAGTTTATAAGTTGCTTATTTTCTAGCTTATTCTGATGGATAAAAGTGCAAAGTGCTTTGTTAAAGTTGTTAGAATAAGATGTTTTTCAAGTTTGTTAGTTAAGTTTTGCTGAAAATCACTTTTAATAAGCCAAAATAAGCTAAATTCGTCATAGGGTCTATTTCGTATATAGTTGTTTAGTTCTAGGGTTTACCGTTACACTGTTGGTAAAATTTACACAAAGTTTGCCGCCTACCCTTCTTAGTTTTTTCTTTCCCAACTTTTAGTCCCTGTTCTTTTTCATTTCATTTTAAATTCTTTTTATTTTCTATCTTTTAGTTTTATTAAAAAACAAATTAGGTTTACAATTTATATTTTTGCAATTACTTTCAATTCATTTAGTTAAAAAATTAGGGCTTTTGGATCAATAGATTTCTGCACTTTTTATTTTTCTGAAAAGTTTTTTTGTTAAAATTTTTCGAATTTGTTTTATATTTTTAGAAATTAATTTTATTTTCAAACATTAAAAAATCTTTCAAAAATTATAGAAAAATTAGAAAAAAGGGGGTTAGAAAATTCTTGATTCTTTTTGGAGTAATTTTTCCTTTTTAAATCTAGTATTTTTGAAAAATAAAAGAAAAATTTTAGTGTTAATTTTTAGAAAAAGTTTATTTTTGTTAATTCATTAAATCTTAGAAAAATCATAAAAAATTCAAAAATAGTTAAAAAATTCCAATTCTTTTTTCTAAAATTTTCATTTTAAATTTGTGATTTTTAGGTATAAAATTTGTTAAAAGTTGTGTTTTAGATTTTAAATTTCAATTTTAGCTCGCGTTTATTACGTTTAGTGATTTTTAAATTTAAGTGCTATCCATTATTTTTAGCTTGTGCTATTATATTTTGTAGTGTAATCAACAAATCAAAAATCCTTTACTATTCTAAACTCGAATCCGAATTATTCCTAAATTCTCAATTCACGATTTCGTTGGGACACGACCCGAGAAAAAATACTTCCCGGATAAAAATATACGAATTGTGTTTTCTTTTGTGAGATTTTTACCTTATATTTCTCTTGGTTGAGAAGTATTTTGGAAAGAATTCTTACGAGATTAATACTATAAGTATATTAAATTTGTTTTTCTACAATCATATTTACACTGCCTGGGAGAAGCTTCTAGGCCCCTGAGTCAGGTAGACGCTCCAATCAACCCCTTCCCTTCATTCTTCTCAATCATTGGCTTTCTAATCTTGGCCCTTGGATCATTAAGTGAGCACACAGATTGCCAGCGTGGCAATCCGTGTGTCAGGGTACTTGTGCTTCTTCTACACACATTTTAGTGCAAATCCCACTTGATAGGTGTGTTTTCTCCTTTGCCCGCGTGTCATTCCCTTTTGGGTTTTAGCCAATGAGAGAACGTTTAACTCTGCCAAAGTGTACCTTATCACTTGAATTTCATGGCCACGTCCTCAATTTAAATTACCCCTTTGATTTGAACCCGAGGTAAAATGGGGAAGAAGGTGAATAGTAACAACTTCTTTTCCCGCGTTTTACTTTTTTATAAAAGGGTGTGTTTGACTTTGGTTTTGACCTGGGTAATAATCGTTTAACTTTTGGGCTTATAAAGGGTTTTATGCCACGGGGTGTGTCTTAGGCTCGGGCTTGGTGTTGTTATAAGGGTTAACGGGTGTTAACTCTTATAATAAAAAGAGTTAACACCGTTAGGGTTTAGGGATTATTTGTGAAATTTGGTTTAACTTTGAGGGACTGATTTGGTATTTTTGGGTTTTTGTCATTTAGTGGTTGACTAATGTTGACCAGGGGTTGACTTTTGTTGACCTTTGATAGCATTCTCCTAGCTCTTGTATTCTCTTTCCTTTCCCGTGTCCATGATTGTCCGGTTTTGACCGTTTTCTTGAGATTTTTGCAATATCCGTACCTACACAATCACAAAGACAAAACAATCAATATACAAGCATTTTATGCATAATTTTATCTTTTTAGGGACATTTTTGATATAGAAAGGATATGTAATTTCTCACATATCAACCACACTAGTTAGTTTGTTTGTATTGACAATATGGTAGTGTCAAGCTCATAGCTAGTGTATATATAGAACTCCATCTATTAATAAGGAATAGTGCATAACTATCAAAGATAACTTTTAACAGAAGTGACATCTCAAAGGCAATAAGTTATCTAAGATAATACATGGTGATTCTTTACTAAATAAAGATGTTTCACATTGGAAAAGTAATTTATTATTTCAAACCAAGCCAGAAGTAAAGTAAGATTTCAATGAGGTAAACAACTCATAACTCCCACTAAATTTGACAACATTGCAAGTTTGCATTTCAATTTATAAAATGCACTGCTCCTACTGGATCTGGCAACATTATGAATGTTCCTTTACTAGTGAAAGTAATTAC
>BQNB010096644.1:0-25573 GCA_026074375.1 Tanacetum coccineum
AGCTTATTTATAGCTTATTAAGTTAAGCTTTTTATCCAATTTTATTTTTCATAAGATTAGTATAGTATAAAGTAATTTTCCTAATTTTTCCAAATTTTTACTAATTAGTTTACTATTTTTAACATTTAATTTAGATTAAAATGGTTTTTAATTCATAATAAATAAAATAAGAGTCAAAAAAATATAATTCTTTTTTATAAAATTATTTTTAGTCATTTAGGATTTATAAAAGAATAAAAAAACTTTTTTTGGGTTAAATTTTGATAATTTAGGTTTTAAGTCGTGTTTTTTTTAGGATTCCCGTTAACGTTTTTTAGGTCCAATTTTTAATTGCTTTAATTGTTGCTTGTCTTTATTTATTTTTGCATTTTGTTAAGTAGAAATAGAATCAAAAACCTATAATATTGACTATTCAAATCACGCGATCACAAACTTAACTGATTCTCAATTCGCGCTTAGTCTAGGATACGACCCGGGAGGTTTTGAACTTTACTTTGGTCAAAAGTAATCTTCTTAAATCCTTACGGAATACTTATTACTATGATATTATCCTTGTATACGTATTTGGAGACCAACCAATTTTTGGCGCCGCTGCCAGGGAAGCCATGTTACGATTATCGTGTTTTGTTCGAAGATTCCTCGTGAAGTTATCATTTTCGTTTGTAAATATTTTCTTCTATTATAAAATTATAAAAATACAAAAATATTTTATTTTCTCAATTTTTGTGAATCAAGTAATCAAAAATACCAAAAAAAATTAAATAACCAACAAAATAACCATGATGTCAATTGTTAAATCAGCTCACCTCTAGATTAACAAACTATAAGAGAGGTATAAGGCGGGTTGATCCAACGATCTTCGACCCAAAAGGAGAAGGTTTTTTAATACTCTTCGCGCTGACTAGCTCCTCCGCTTCTTTGTGCGTTTTTCTAGAGAGCTACCGTGCACCTTTGATTTATAGGTCCCAAAAATATTTTCTCTTGTTTAGAATATATAAAATCCAAAAAAAATATTCTCCGTAACCTCTAATCCTTTTAATTCTTTCTCTTATCCTTTTAATTTGTTTAATTCTTATGGCATCACTCGACGATTATCATTGTTTTCATTGCAAAGGTCGCCTGGGTGAAGATCAGTATCGCTGTTTCCGGTATATGTGCGAGCGGTGTAGGAATAATTGTAGAGATGAATTGTGTAATATATGCCAATCATCAATTAAGCTAAAACCAAATTCTTATAATGAAAAATGGAAAGATATTAGATATCTAGTAGAGCAGGCAGCTTCTTTCAATGATTCTCCAGATTTTCTTGACTTTCCTCCACAACCCCAGTACGAGACGTATTCTTGTGAGTTAAGTGGAAACGATGCTCATTTTGGTTATGATTGTCCAACACAAGTTCCGTTTATCTCTAATCCGGACCCGTGTTACAATCAAAAATTTGACAATAATTTTCCACAAACTTCACCAAGTCTTCTACAAAATCTTTGTTGTATCCGTTGTGGGGGTCCTCATGAGACTTTTCAAAGTGATCAATTGATCTTCGATGAGCCTTATTGTGAAAACTGCGAGGGACCTCATATGAGTTTTCAGTGTCAACCAATGAATCAAAATTTCTATAATTCTAATTCTTCCGGTTTTGACCAATTTCCGCAGTATCCCGTTAGTTCTCAACCTCCTGAGGAAAGTGTCAAAGAATTTTGTAAAGCACGCTCAAGAAATGATAACTACGGTGCAATCCGCTATCAAAATAGTAATTTAACAACATGAGCAGTCAGTTCAGAAAGAACAGGAGGAGCAGGCAGCTTTTACTCTATATTAGATGTTTCCTATTTTTGACGATGATGATGATGAGTATACTATTTAGTATAAGGAATATTTAGAGAATTCGTCTAATGCAATCACACCTGACTTATCAACCGAGGAGCCCGATAACTCTTTAAGTATGGGGACGAGCATCTTGACACTATTCTGGAAACGGAATCGGACAAAGTAATAAAGTCTAGTGTCGAGGACCTTGTCCCAATCCCAAGTGAGTCTGAGGGTATTTTCGATAATATGTGCGATGTGCCTTTTTGTGATAAAAATCATTTTGATGTCGAGTCTGATCTTATGGAATCTTTTCTTAATCGAGATACTTCAATTATTTATTCTCCTCAGATTGACTCTCTTCTCGAGGATTTCGCCGGTGAACTCGCTCCTATCAATCCAATTCCACTGAGAATTCATGAAACTGATTCTGATCCAGAAGAAGATATTCATCTCATTGAGCAATTGTTATATGATGATACTTCGTGTGATGACGCTCCTTTTGAGGACATCGATTATGTTGAGGCATCACCTCCCGACTTTGAGCTCGTCAGCTTAGAGGAGGTGGAGGACGATATTCTTCGTGACAAATTATTGAATATCCATATTCTTATTTCTAAGATCGAATCGTTAAATGACAACCCCACTCCTGATTGTGTGCTCAAGTCTCCCTTCTCATCACCTATCCCCGTTGAGGATAGTGACTCTTTCTTGGAGGAGACCGACACGTCTCTCTCTTATATGGATAATTCTTTACTCGAATTCAAGACTTTTAGCGATCATACGGAGGAGACGAGGAGTGGCAGTACCACTTCTCATGCTGATGATTCTCTTCCCCAGTATGATTCGTTTCACTTTGAGATTGAGCCCGATTCAGGAGAATTGATTTCAGCCGTAATGGACGATATTTTTGAGGGTAATGAGGATAAATGTTTTGACCCAGGGGGAGGTGGGATTGATGCTTCTCCAAATGTTGAGGATGACCATTATTTTCCTTTAACATTTTTCATCTGAATCTTTCTTCCATATCTCACCTACCCTGAGGATTCTTCTTTGCTTCTCTCCTGCAGGAGTGAAGACACCATTTTTAACATCGGCATCCCCGTTTTTCTTGAGCCGGTGATATCTAATTGGAGTGGAACTTTCAAATGCTTCAATGCTTATCCAAGCATCTTGCATGAAAGTCCGATGGAGATTTTCTCTTCCACCTGCTTCAACCCCAATATCCCGATGATATGGGGTGAGTCAAGCTAGAGACTCGCACAAAAACAAGCGCTTCTCCGGAGGTATCCAGTGTTTTCTCTCTTCTTTCTATTTTCTAATAAGTGTGACGTGAGGAGGCTCGCCTTTTCCTTTCTCGTGTTTTGTGGTTTGTGTTTGTTTATCCAGGATTGCCCGGATTTTGAAGACTCTCGTGCTTGTAGTTTTGTTCATCGTTCACTCGATCTTCAATCCTTCGCATGGTTATATATGGGAATCCGATATCCTAGATCTTGTTGATTGATGTTTATCTATTAGCATAATTAATAAACGGCTTTAGATTTACGTAGAGACCCTTTTAAAACATTGAGGACAATGTTTAGTTCTAGTATGGGGGTATCTATCGATTTGATCTTACTTGCATTTGCTTTGTCTTCATGTAACCCCGTTTTGCCACCAGAAATACCAAAAATATTTGATTTTTAGCCAAAATTTTCAAAAATAAAATATGTGTTTTGTCATGAATTTTTGACTTTACGATGGTGAGAACAAGAATAAATTTTGACTTGATCGAGCATGTTGCGCTCTAGCTTGCTCCTTAACCTATATAAATTTAAGCTTTTGCTAGTCTTTTATACAAGAAGCTTTAAAACGCGAATTCTAGCTTGAAAAAGCCAAGAGTTTGCAAGTTTCCATAATAGACTTTAAATATGCAAAGGTTGATTTTATTAGACTAAGCATTCGCGGATCTTTTTATTAAAGATTTTAAATTTGCGAAGAACGAAAAATGATAGAGTTAAATATAAGTTAGATGCTAAGCGTGGAGTAGTTGGATCTCTTTAGAGCTCATAGATGTTAATTGTGGCTTTTTGCTCCCATCAGCCTAATAAACGTTATATTATTGTTAAATAAATAAAGTTTCTTTGGTTTTTGCGATTCTTGGGTTAGATTCCTTCGTAGAGATTCCTTCTGGTGAAATTAAGGTACGCATCGAGGTTTTGTCAGTGTTGTGGGGAAATAGACTACCGATTCTTGACGGCTCGCTACCGTTGTCTAGGTAGTTAAAAGACCACATGACTTGAAATTTGGCTATAATAATAATAATAATTATTATTATTATTATATTGTAATAAACCGAAGCCGAAATAAGGACTTCGATCATATTCGCTCGCATACCGATGTGACATCGTTTAAAGGGTAGGTACTAATAAGAATAATAAGATCCGACTGATAAAAGTTACTGGAACAGTCGCTCCGCATACCGATAGTGACAGTTTTCGCCAAAAAGTTCAAGGATCTCCTGGTCGAAAATAAGACTCCCTGCCATGGTCGCACGCTACCGAAGTGGCATTGTTAAAAAGGACCGGGGTTTAATAATGTTGCAATAACAATAATAATAATACAACAAAAAAAAAAAAAAAAAAAAACAAATATCGACTCCGAGGTTATCTAAATAAAGCCTCCCGTCTCTTGACCGTCTATGCAGAATGCGTGTCATGAAATTGCTTAACCAGCAGTTCTAATTACATATTACCTGTTGTCTCAACACGCGGGTACCATGCTAGTTTTAACAAATCATGGGGGAAGACGGTCATACTTAAAAGAGTAGAGCGGTTTTGTTAATGTTGTCTACTTGGAAACTGAGTTGGAAATCGTGATACATTAACTACCACATGATCGACCATGATATTTGATATATAATAATCCAAGTCTACGATCTCAAATTGAAATAAAAAGACCATAAAACAAGATAAACATTAATAAATAAAATGATTCAAGGCATCCAATGAAAACAATAGCATGTTAACTTATTCTATTGACTGTTTATTTTCTTTTGGGCTGGACTAAAGTAGTAGCCCATTTTCAAAAGCAGCAATTTTGTCGTATACGTGATGAGTTTTAGGATATAGGGAAATAACAATAAACAATTGTATGCTTTTTTAACAAAGTTGTATCTACCTATTATATAAAAGAAACTCTTTTTTTTACTGTAGTAGCCTCAAAAAACGACACATCAGCACTAAATAGTTGCAAACTATTCCCCCTCTTAGAAATTTGAAGACGCAACCTGCTCTTGTTCCATACCCTGTTTTTTCATCCACCGTGCCATTGCATCTTTATTTCACCCACTACCCATTTAATTTCAACACATCACTTCAGTCTTAATATTTAATACCACATTCTTCTTCATCAAGCTTATTTAAGCCAAAAATGTCCCTCTCTCATATCACCATATTTTCAATACACTGCAGGGAAAGCTTGATCCAATTAATGTAACGTCCGCAGCTTGTTTCACATGTAGTTCTCCTCTTTTTCTTCCTTTTATGTTTGTTAGTCGTTTTCATCATGGTTATTGTAGTATTATGTGTTGTAGGTGCGACTTAATGGAGCAGCTCGACGGTCTTGTGTTGGCGACTTGAAGACTATTGAGAAAGATGGTTGTGGGAAGTAAGTGCCAACTTGCAAATTGTCAACATATACATATGTATTTTATTCAATTTGTATGTCTTATTTTAGTTCTTTTTCTTCTTCTTGGCAGTGTTGGTGATGGTCATCGAGGTATATATAGGGACACTCACTGGATCAGCGATGAACTTGCATGGTGCTGTTAGTATATAATATAAAGAGTGTGGGGGTGCTAAAGCAAAATAATGGAGAGATGTTAATAGTTGTGACGTGATGAAAATGATAATATAGTAAATAATTTTGTTGTTGATTTTTTTACAGGTATTACATTATTGTTTGGAGTTTTAAATGCAAGAGAAATGACATAGTTTTACTTTCAAAGTTTTTATGAAGTATGCGAAAATAGGCAGGTTAAAGCATATCAAAGGTTTTATGTTTGTAGTTTTAAAATATTACAACTCATGGTGATTGAGGAATCACAACGCTCGAAAGTTGCAACAGTGATGGAGATTGGAGCATGCATTCATTCTTTGGCAGGTGGAGTATATAAATTATGTCCAAACTTGGTGAAGAAAGCTCAACAACTGTAAACTTTGTAATGTTGGTGAACTTCAGGTAATTATAAAACGAATAATTGTAAATTTAATTTAATTGTTAAATAATGTAGTTGATGTTTTTGTTAGTGTGTGAGAGATTATTTAAACAAAGTCTTTGTGTGCTATCGCCTATCTACACATATTGATTTAAGTACTAAATCATATGCAAGTGTAGTAGTAGATTTAGAGCGTTTTTTCAATTACAATATCATTTTGCTTTTGTATAAATTGCTTTCAACTTGGTAAATAAATTGCAGATTGCATATTTACATATATTAATATATACAATCAAAGTTGTTGTATTTTCTATATTGGAGTTTCTGATTCCTTAAGAATTATGGCATACTTGAAAAAGAGTAATTTTATATACTTGGATATTTGGTTATACAATAGGTTTGATACTTTTGACATATTAGATAATGTTAGTCGCGTACTCACGTATTTAAAATTCTGTTTCTTGCAGTTAGTTTCATTGAAAACCAAAAGGAAAACTACTGAATGAAATACTGATTAAACAAAATCCGGGTTGCGTGTGACGCTTGTCACAAGTAAAAAGGGTCATGATATAAAAAGCTCGGAAAGACATGCATGTATTGTACTATGAAATTTTTGGTTTAACATTTTTGGTGTAACATACATTATGCTTAAACTAATCATATTTATTGTTGTTTTGAAGATACTAAATATGTATACTCACATGAATGAGATTGTACATAAAATATTTAAATTTACACAAAATTCACATGACAAGATTGAAAGTATATTATTCAATCTATAAAATCGAAAAAAACAACCCCGAAAAACATAAAGATAAAACCATATTGGGCCGTGCTTAGCACGGCCTAAAAAAATTACCTAGTGTTGACACACAAATTTAGCTAACTTTGTTTTGTGGTTGTCTATATGTGTGAATAGCCAATTAGAATATGTTTTAAAACTCAAGTCATACTAATCTGTCATCAAATTATGATTTTTTTGAAAGAGTGAATCTTCTTTTTATTAACTAGAAAAACCCAAGCCGAAAGCAAACCCGAGGCTTCACTAACCCTGCAAACCTATAGAACCGAACCACTAGTATTACTCCACAATATAGACTGTTTCGCTTGAGATGGTCGCCCTTGGAGGTTGAAGCGTGATTTGAACCTAAAACATCTCATGATGAATCACAAAAGACTACTTATAAGGTTAAAGTTGTTTAGTGTCATTGTACAATTTTTATAATAATGCATCGTACATAATCCACAAATGTATAATACTCAGCTGTTTTTACAAGAATAGTCCAACATATTAAGGATTTCTTTTGGCAAAACTCAATAAACTTGGTTAAATAACTTGAAATGAAACATAACACGGAACAAGATCGTACCTGTGTTATTTGGCTGTAAAACATTCATTTCCATGAATTACTAGACGTGCACTTAATTACTACATAACAGCACACTATGTACTGGCTAAAAAGTCTTCTTTTCAAGGGTTGTTTATGATTGTAAGAAAGAAAATACAATAACATGTGAACAAGTCTCTTAAATCATTTGTTAATAACTTTAATTTCATATTGTATTAATTAAATCATATATGTTTCTTATTATTATTTTTTTGTCATTTGTAAAAGTTCTTATAGCTCTTTTGTAATTCAGGAAGGATAAATTAATTTTGTATACCGAGAAGCTTTGTATCTTATGACTTGTGAAAAAATAATAAATTCAGTATGCTCTTTAGATTACTCATTCAACCCCATTATAGTTGTTTATCTAGAGTCTTCAATTGTTGATCCTACCTGAATTTACAAGAAAATCAAGTTCTTGCCTAGACATGTTAAAAGTTTCAACGTTGCATTTAATTGATCGTAGAATTGTTTATAAAATATTAAGTGTTTATCATGACTTAATTAAAATATACATCAAAGTCGCCGGTGCATAGATCATCCCTCAATTTTTTCAAAATTAAAATTTTCATAGATGCTTGTCATGATAACACATGACATTTATAATTCTTTGTTTCTTCAATGAAAGAGTTTACTAAACTCTTCTTGCATACTCATCCGAAAGATCTATTGCCCCATTGAACTCGTCACTTTACACCTACTTCGACCAGAAACATTATCGGCTTGACCACAGTTAGACTATTATGATTACATGGCCGATATAAAGAAGAAAATCTGAAAAAGGACAATATGCAATTTGATTAAGATATACATAAGAGGATAATAAAATCTACCACAGATAATTTAGATAGTGCTAGTAATTTAAAGGTATTTAGAATTTATAGATTTTTTGTAAGATATCCCGGATCAGTCATTATCGCTTCCTATGTGTAAAGATATCCAAAAGTAAATGATCAATATGAACCCTCTGTGTACAACTCTACATGTATGGAAGTAGACATGAATATTCTAAGCTAATAGAGTTCCTTTTAACTCTAATGTGACCAAATGTAATTGCTTACCAAAAGCGCGTTGTAGCCTATGAAAAAACTCCATATTCTGACACAAAAAATGTGACCAAAAGCGTGTGCACTCCTGGTATTTTTTTTTGAACAGAACTTTATTAAAAACTAGCAAGAAGCTAGAAAAATTACAAAGTTACAAGATGAGGATTTTTTAGCCTCAAATAACCAACTAACGAACACTATTACATCTAAACCGACTCCAATAAAAATAGATATAAAGCAAGGCAATAAACGCGGAAAATTGATATGAAAAAGTATTAAATATTTAATGTTATCAAATATCCTCTCACTTGACTTCTACTTGCCCTCAAGTAGAACCTTTTTAAATAATTCTCAAAAAGATATCTCCATAGGTTTTTTTGGAAGATATGAATATAAAATCACTTATGCTAGAAAATTCTAAACCGAGCACCTCACGAAAGGAAAAGTGAATCCGCTCTATACTTCTCACTTTATCCATGTGTGCAATATTGGTGATCATCTCAACTGCTCAGTCATGGCGAGTAGTTCTATCATAAGCTTGGGCCAGGATACTCATGTTCACCTCTAGAGTTTAGACGGACTGTTTAATAAGGACAAATGGGTTGACAAATCAAAGGCTAATGTGGTTTTGATCATTTAACAATACTTTCACCCAAAAGTTCCACACCAAAGGTGGTTGAATTGGCACATACAGGCCGTAACGTAGGAATAGTTATGCTGTGATTGGATCTCATCATCATTCGTGTTTTAAACAACGGGTATAGAACGAAGATGTATATAGGGTAGGAATAAAGACATGGGATGCACTTTTAATTGTTATTTAAATAAAAACCACAAAACAAATGATTCCTAAGTCTTAATTCCCGTCACTAGTTCGCATTCAAATCCCATAAGGTAAAAACGCGGGTCAAAAGTCAAGGGGTCTTCATAATACATGATATCATCAAATAATGTCATATTTTACTATCATTTATCCCATATGAGTTTTTACACTTTTATTTCTTTATTGCAAGATTTTGAGTACTTATTGCTTAAAGTTTGAACTATTGCCAGTAATTATTGATTTAGTGTCCACTTGTGAGAAGAAGCAAAAAAGGATGAATTCTAGAGCTTAAACGAATACATTTGAAAAAAGTCTCAATCTGCATCAATACGCCGTATCCAATAAGAAAGATATGGCGTATCTGTGCCAGCTTATCACACGAACGCGTATTGATCAATTCCCGATCCGGCGTATCCGCTACTCTTCAATACGTCGTATGCACAGCTGGTCATCAGTCAAAGATTCACATTTATTATGATTGATGGTAATTAATCTTGATTGATTTGATCTTTTATCAGCGGTACTTCAAAGAAATTAACCCTATTACGTCGTACTCGTGTGTGTACTCTCGATACAGGCAGTATTACCCATGTGTGGGAGCATGGTTTGTAATGCTTAGACTATGTGTTGTGTTCTTCGACTTATCTTGGCACAAGTTTCTACTTGTTGTCGGAGGACGTCGTGACACTTTTATGTATGCATTTTAGTTTTCTCTATATTGTTATCTTGTATTATGACGATCATTCTAAGGCACGGGAAAATCATCAGAAAAACTGTAGATAGAATATTTATAGTTGTTAATGTCTCCAAAACAAGGAACCTGGTTATAAATAACCACCGAAAAAGTAGTTATTTTCGGTTATTTAGTAACCACTGAAAAGTAGCTATTTTCGGTTATTTAGTAACCATCGAAAAGTAGTGATTTTCGGCTATTTCCCAACCATCACAATGGTGATTAAAAGACATATGTAAGTTATTTTCAGTTTTGGCGTATCTAATGAAAATTATTCTTTGTATACTGCCTTTTGACCATGCGTCTTTATTGCGGCGATATCAAGCTAACTATGACGAGTGTGCACTCCGCACTTCCTGAATCGTTTTGAGCTAAACTTGCATAAGGCCATTGGTCTCAAGTAAAACACAATTACTAAAATGATAGTTGATAAACACTAAAAATTATCTCTACACTCGAGCAACTCCATCTTTAGATAGTACAACAACAAAATCTGGGCAGATGCATGTTACTACTAGGTTTTTAGAATAACGACATAAAAACATGTACATTATTGATAGTGAAAAATGTTGGCAGCCTTGTGTAATTCAGCACCATATACTAGTGTGGCAATTCGATTCTTTTACTTATAGATTGGTTATTCCAGTTATGTTTTTTCTCTAATAGGTAAAATCAAAAAAATTATCTCAAAAGTAAAGAGATCAGATGTGTCAAAGGTCACCAAAAGTGTATTTCTAATGCATAAAATTTCCCTAAGTCACATAAAATAATTGGACTAAAAATGTTTCAGGTCAGCCACGAGCTTTTTTATACCATAACCCGCCCATTTTGATACCTCTCAAGTTTTGCTCATAAATCTTTTAGAGTCTTCATACATGCTCATATATATCTTATCACGTCGACAAAATAATTATCAGGAAAACTTGAGATGTTACGATATATGCACATTTTGTTGCATTAAGTCATCAAAATCTTTAGTTCACCCTTATTCTTTCATCTCGTACAAGGTTATCATCTAAGGAATGTAGGTAAGAACAAGGATTATTCCGTGGATAACAATCTCCAAAGCATTTTTGACTACTTTCTAGCAAAAGTATTTACGTACCAAATAGATGCAGAAAGCGTGTCATGAAATTGCTTAAACCATGCAGTTCTTATTACATTTTTAAGATGTTGTTCAACAACCGCGTAGGTACCATGCTAGATTTAACAAATCATGGGGGAAGATCGGCCTTACTTATAATAAGAGTAGAGCGGTTTTGTTAATGTTGCCTACTTGCAAACTGAGTTGGAAATATTGATACATTAACTACCACGTGGTCGACCATGATATTTGATATATAATAATCCAAGTCTACGATCTCAAATTAAAATAAAAAGACAATAAAACAAGATAAACATTAATAAGAAAACGATTCAATGCATACGATGAAAACCATATCATGTTAACTTATTCTATTGACTGTTTATTTTCTTTTGGGCTGGACTAAAGTAGTAGCCCATTTTCAAAAGCAGCAATTTTGTCGTATACGTGATGAGTTTTAGGATATAGGGAAATAACAATAAACAATTGTATGCTTTTTTAACAAAGTTGTATCTACCTATTATATAAAAAGAACTCCCTTCTTTACTGTAGTAGCCTAAAAAAACGACACATCGGCACTAAATAGTTGCAAACTATTCCCTCTTAGAAATTTGAAGACTCAACCTGCTCTTTTCCGTTTTTCAGCCACCATGCCATTTCATCTTTATTTCAACCCATACCCATTTAATTTCAACACATCACTTCCGTCTTTATATTTTGAACACACCATGCTATTTCAAGCCATCCTATTTTTTAATACCACATTCTTCTTCATCAAGCTTATTTAAGCCAAAAATGTTTCTCTCTCATATCAACATATTTTTAATACACTCCAGGGAAAGCTTCGATCCAATTAATGTATCGTCTACAGCTTGTTTGACATGTAGTTCTCCTCTTTTTCTTCCTTTTATGTTTGTTAGTCGTTTTCATCATGGTTATTGTAGTATATTTGTTGTAGGGCGTCGCTTAATGGAGCAGCTCACGGACTGGTCTTGTGTTGGCGACTTGAAGACATATTGTGACAAGATGGTTGATACAATGTAGTGGGTAATAGTAAGTGCAATCTTGAAAATTGTCAACATATACATATGTATTTTATTCATATTTTGTATGTCTCTTATTTTGTTCTTTTACTTCTTCTTGGCAGTGTTGTGATGGTTCATCGAGGTATATATTGGACAATCACTGGTATCGCGATGAAACTGGCATGGTGCTGTTAGTACTATAATTTACAAGTTGTGGGTGTGGCGGGTGCTAAAGCAAAATAATGGAGAGATGTTAATAGTTGTGACGTGATGAAAATGATAATATAGTAAATAATTTTGTTGTTGATTTTTTTACAGGTATTACATTATTGTTTAGAGTTTTAAATGCAAGAGAAATGACATAGTTTTTTCTTTCAAGTTTTGTATGATGTATGCGAAAATTAGGCAGGTTTAAAAGCATGTTCAAAGGTTTTATGTTGTAGTTTATTTAAATTAATTACAATTCATGGTGTTGTTTGCTTCAGTGAATGGTGATTGGGTGCATGCTTCTCATTCTTTGGCAGGTGTGGAGTATTATAATATTATGTCCAAACTTGGTGTGTGAAGAAGCTCAAAAAACTGTTAACTTTGTATGTTGGTGAACTTCAGGTAATTATAATACGAAATAACTGTAATTTTCATTTAATGTTAATTAATGTTAGTTGTTATGTTTTTGTTAGTTGGGTGTCGGAGATATTTAACAAAGTCTTTGTGTGCCTATAGCCTATCTTCACATTTGATGTAAGTACTAAATCTATGCAAGTGTTGTGTAGATTTAGAGACGTTTTTCAATTACCAATGATCACTTTTGCTTTTGTATAAATTCGCTTTTCAACTGGTAAAAATTGCAGATTGCATATTTACATATATTAATATATACAATCAAAGTTGTTGTATTTTCTATATTGGAGTTTCTGATTCCTTAAGAATTATGGCATACTTGAAAAAGAGTAATTTTATATACTTGGATATTTGGTTATACAATAGGTTTGATACTTTTGACATATTAGATAATGTTAGTCGCGTACTCACGTATTTTTTTTAAATTTCTGTTCTATGCAGTTAGATTTCATTGAAAACTCCAAAGGATAAGAACTAAACTGAAATTTGAATATGTTAAACAAAAATCCGGGTTGCGTGTGACGCTTGTCACAAGTAAAAAGGGTCATGATATAAAAAGCTCGGAAAGACATGCATGTATTGTACTATGAAATTTTTGGTTTAACATTTTTGGTGTAACATACGTTATGCTTAAACTAATCATATTTATTGTTGTTTTGAAGATACTAAATATGTATACTCACATGAATGAGATTGTACATAAAATATTTAACAATTTCACAAAATTCACATGACAAGATTGAAAGTATATTATTCATCTATATAATCGAAAAAATACAACCCGATAAACATAATGATAAAAAACCTTATGGCCCGTGCTTAGCACGGCCCTAAAATAATTACATTAGTGTTGACACACAAATTTAGTTAACTTTTGTTTTGTGGTTGTCTATTGTGTGAACTAGGCCAATTAGAATATGTTTTTTTAAACTCAAGTCATACTAATCTGTCATCAATATGATTTGTTTTATGAAAGAGTGAATCTTCCTTTTATTAACTAGAAGCCCAAGCCGAAAGCACCCGAGGCTTCCAACCTATCCTGCAATCCTATAGAACCGAACACCTAGTATTTTACTCCCAATATAGGACTGTTCGCTTGAGATGGTCGCCCTTGGAGGTTGACTATTACGTGATTTGAACCTTAAACTCTCTCATGATGGAATCTCCAAAAGACTTATTATTGGTTTAGAATTGTTGTTTAGTGTCATTGTACAATTTTTATAATAATTGCATGTAACTAATCCAAAAATGTATAATACAGTGTTTTTACAAGAATAGTCCCAAATCATTAAGGATTTCTTTTTGGCAAAACAATAAACTTGGTTAAAAACTTGAAATGAAACATAACCAAGCACAAGATCGTACTGTGTTATTTGGCTGTAAATCTTTCATTTCCATGAATTACTAGACGTGCACTTAATTACAACATAACAGTACACTATGTACTGGCTAAAAAGTCTTCTTTTCAAGGGTTGCTTATGATTGTAAGAAAGAAAATACAATAACATGTGAACAAGTCTCTTAAATCAATTGTTAATAACTTAATTAATATTAATAATTAAATGCATATCTGTTTTCCTTATTATTATTTTTTTTGTCATTTGTAAAGTTCTTAATAGATCTTTTGTAATTCAGGAAGGATAAATAATTAGAATACCGAGAAGCTTTGTATCTTATGAACTTTGTGAAAAATAATAACTTCAGTAAGCCTCTTTAGAATCTTACTCAATCAAACCTCCATAGTTGTTTATTCTAAGAGTTTCAATTGTTGTATTACCTGAATTTACAAGGAAAATCAAGTTATGCCATAGACATGTTAGTAAAGTTTCAACGTTGGCATTTAATTGATCGTAGAATTGTTTATAAAATATTAAGTGTTTATCATGACTTAATTAAAATATACATCAAAGTCGCCGGTGCATAGATCATCCCTCAATTTTTTCAAAATTAAAATTTTCATAGATGCTTGTCATGATAACACATGACATTTATAATTCTTTGTTTCTTCAATGAAAGAGTTTACTAAACTCTTCTTGCATACTCATCCGAAAGATCTATTGCCCCATTGAACTCGTCACTTTACACCTACTTCGACCAGAAACATTATCGGCTTGACCACAGTTAGACTATTATGATTACTTTGGCCGACGATATAAAGAAGAAAATCTGAAAAGGACAATATGCAATTTTGATGAAGTTAGACATAAGAGGATAATAATAATCTACAAGATTAAATTTCGATAGTGCTAGTATATTAAAGGGATTTAGAAATTTATAGATATTTTGTATGAATCCGGATCATCATTCATCGCTCCACTGGTAAATGTTATCAAAGTATAATGATCAATATGATCCTCTGTGCTGCAACTCTAACTGTATGGTAGTAGACATGACATATTTCTAAGCTAATTAGAGTTCCTTCCCACCCCCCCCAGTTTATACTATATGTGACCAATGTAATTGCTTACCAAAGCGCGTTGTTGCCTGTTGTATGAATTATAACGCCATATTCTGACACAATAAAAATGTGACCAAACGGTGTGCACTCATGGTATTTTTTTTTGAACTGAACTTTATTGTAAAAACTGCATGAAGCTTAGAAAAAATTTCAAAGTTACAGATGAGGATTTTTTAGCCAATCAACCCACTTTAACGACTCAGTACATCTTATCCGACTCCAATAAATAAATAGAGATATGCAGGCTTTTTAACGCGGAAAATTGTTATGTAAAAGTAGATTTATTATGTATGGTGATCCATTTTTCATCTATCTTGACGTTGCTTCGTACAGCAATGGAGAAACCTTCTTAATAATTTCAAAATGGATATCTCCATAGGTTTTTATGATTATATTGCTTTTATTTATTCTCTTTGTGCTTGAAATTGCTATATCTGTGCATCTCTCGGATAAGGAAATGTGAATCACATCATTCGTGATATAGTATTCATTGGGGTTCACATGTTTGGTGATCACGGCTTCGGTGCCTGGACGCGCGAGTAGTATTGTACTTATATCATTGAATTGGCCTGGATACGAAGCTTGCATCCTCGCTGAGTTTTGCGGTCGGGGGGGGTATTTTGGCAATGGGGTGGAATCTACATTTTGGACGATGGGAGGTGCGGGTCTGGTTCTAGCGGGATCAACTTAGGTCATATAATTGTTGGAGGGGTTTGGGATCAGTATGAGCGCTGAGGGTTGGTTAGGGGTGCGGGGTTGGGTGTGGTTATTATGGGTGTTTCTGGGGTGTGGCGGTGGTTCTAGCGGTTTGTGTGGGCTTTGGGGTATTTAGTGGTGGTGGGTGTGGGGGTAGGTGGAGTGGTGGTGTGCGGTGGGGGTTTTGGGAGGGTGGGGGGTTGGTTCGAGGGGTGTGTTTGTGATGAGTTATTTACCAGATGTTGTCGTTTTTTTTTGCATAGATGTGTTAGTTTGGGGTGGAGTAGGTGGGGACGGGTGTTGTGGGGTGGGGTGGTGGTGGGAGGGTGTGGGGGGGGTAGGGTCGGCCGGATGGTGTGTAGGGGGGGGGTGTGTGTAGGGGGTGGTTGAGTTCGGGGGTGTGGGGGGGGAGGGGCGGGGATGGGGTGTGGGGTTATGGGGGTGGATTGGTGTTGGGGTGTGTGTTTGTGGGTGGTGGAGTGTTGTGGTGGGGGTTTTTGTGGGGGGCGGGAGGTGGGGGGGTGGGCTGGGGAGGGCGTGAGGGGGTGCGGGTGGTGCTGGTGGCCGGGAGGGGGTGCTGGGGGGGGTGGGCGGGGGTCGCGGGGGTGGGGGGTGGGGGTGGGGGGGGGGGTTGGGGGGGTGGTGTGGGGGGGGGGGTGTAGGGCGGAGGGGTGGGGGGGCGGGTCGGGCGGGGGGGTGGATGGGTTGGGTGGTGGTGGGTGGGGGGGGTGGGTGGTTGGGGGGGTGGCGGGTTGTGTGAGTTCGTGTGGGGGTGGGGTGGTGGGGTTGTGGGTAGTGCGGGGTGGGGTTGTGGGGGTGGGTGGAGGGGGGGAGGGTGGGTGGGGGGTGGGGGGGGGGATGTGTCGAGTGGTTATTGGGGGGTGATGGTCGGGGCAGGTGAGGTTGTGGGTGGGTGTGTGTGGGGGGGAGTGGTAGGGGGGGGCGAAGGGGGGGGCGTGAGGGGTGGGGGGTGCGTGGGCGGCTGTGGTTAGGTGGGGAGGGGTGTTGGAGTGGGCTAGTGGGATGGGAGGGAGGGGGCGGTGGGGGGGGTGGTTGGGGTGGGGGTGGGTGGGGGTCGGGCGGCGGGGGGTGGGGGTGGGGGGGGGCGTGGTGATGTTGTGGGGGGGTGAGGGGTGTGTTGCTGGTGGGGTGGTGGTGGGGTTTGGAGCGGGGGGAGGATGGTGGGGGTGTGTGGTTGGGCGGCGTTGGGTGCGGGGTGGGAGGTGTGAGGTGTGTGCCTTGGGGGGGGGGTTGTGGGTGAGTGTGGGGGGGGGTAATGTGTGGGGCTGTGTGGGGTGGCTTGGTTTGGGTGGGTGGGGGGGTGGGGAGCGCTTGTGTTGGTGTTAGTGGGGGTGTATCGTGGGATCGGGGGAGTTTCGGCTGGGTGGTGGTTGTAGTTTGTTTAGTGTGGGTGAGGGTGTGGTCGGGTCGGGGAGGTTTTGCGGTTTGGTCAGGAGTCTGGGGGATAAACGGAGTTTTTTTTTTTGGGTGTGAGGTATGAGGTTGCGCGTCGGTAGGGTGGTGGGGTGGTGGATGCGGGGCGAGGGTGATGTGAGTTAGGGGGGGGGTGTGGTGGGTGTTTTGGGTAGGTGTGGGGTGGGTGGGGGTGTGTGTGTGGTGTGGCTGTGGGTGGAGGGGTGTTAGTTTTGTGGGTGTGATTGGGTTGGTGGGGGGTTGTGGGGGGATGTTGTTGGGGGTGGGTGGGGGGGTTGTTGAGTTGTTTGTTTGCGTCATTGCTCGGTCGTGGGCGCGGAGTAAACGAGCGGGTGTGTGTGGGTGTGGGGTGGACTGTGTGGATGGGTAGTGTGGTGGGGTGTGGTGGCTGATTGGGGTGGGGGGGTTTGGGTGGGGGTGGGCTGTGGGGGTGAGGGGGGTAGTCGGGTGTGTGTCGTAGTTGAGGCGAGTGTGTGAAGAGGGATGAGTTAGGTGGGTTCGTGTTGTTTTTTGGTGGGTAGTTTTAGAGTGTTAGACTGTTATGTGAGTGGTGGTGGTTTGATTGTGGTTGACTGGTTTTTTGGGGGGGTAGGGTGTAGAGCGTGGGGGGGGGTGTGGGGGTGAGCAGCTACCTTGGGGTTTGGGAAGGGGGGGGTGTGGTGGGCGGGGCGGGGGGGAGGTTGTCGATGGTGGTAGGGGGTAGGGGGGGGGTTGGGGTTGGGGGTGTGGTGGTGGGGTTGGGTGGTGGAGGGCGGGGGGTGGGGGGGGGTGTAGGGGGGGTTGGTGGGGTGTGGGGTGTGGGAGGGAAGGGTGGGGGGGGTGGGGGGGGGGGTGGGGGGGGGGGTGGGTGGTGCTGTGTGGCGCGGTGGGGGATGGTTCGGGTGGGGGGTGTTGGGTGGGGGGGTGGATGGGGTGTTGCGGTAAGGGCGTTGTGTGTGGGGGGTTGGGGGGGGCTGGTTGGTGGGGGGAGTAGCGTTGGGCGTTGGTGGCGGGGAGGGGGGGGGTCGGGGCGTGGTGGGGGGGGGGGGGTTGGTGGGGGGTGGGGGGGGGGGGGGGTGGGGTAGGGGGGTGGGGGTGGCGGGCATCTTGGGGGGGGTCGGTGGGTGGGGGGTGGAGGTCAGTGGGGGAGGGAGATGGGTGTGGGGGGTGGCGGGGTGGCCGGTTGGGGGGGAGGGGGGGGAGTCGGGTGTGGGGGGGGCGGGGGTCGGGGTGGGAGGGGGGGGGGGGGTGGGGGGAGGGTGGGGGTGGGGCGTGGGGGCGTCGTCGAGGGGGGGGGTGGGTGGTGTTGGTGAGTCGGTGGCGGTGGGGGGTGTGGGTGGTGTGGGTGGTGTGGGTTGGGGTGGGTTTGGTTGTGGTTTGTGGTGCGCGTGCGCGAGTGTTGATGGGTGGGGGGAGGTTCTTGCTTGAGCTGGATTGGGGGAGGTGTGGTGTGGGGGGGGTGGGGGGGTGGGGGGGCGGGGGGGGGGGGGTGGTTGTGGGGGGTGGGGTATTTTTTATTTTAAAGTAGCATTATATAATATGTGGGGGTGTGAGTGGGGGGGTGTAGGGGGTATGGGGGGCTTTGGGTGTGGGGTGGGGGTAGGGGGTGCTGGGGGGGGAGGGGGGTGCGGGGGGGGGAGGGGGGGTGGGGGGGGGGGGAGGGGTTGGGGAGGCTCGAGCGGGGGGGTTGGGGATGGTAGGGGGGGTGGGGGGGGGGGTAGGGCGGGGGGGGTGTTGGGTTGGGTGGGGGGGAGGGGGTGGGAGGGTGGGTGGGGGGGAGGTGGGGGGTGGGGGGGGGGGGTGCGGGAGGTGGTTGCTTGGGCGGAATTAATTTTTTCATGGGGGGTGTGTGTGTGGGGGGTGGGGTGGGGGGCGTGGGTGGGGTGGGTGGGGTGGGGGGGGCGGAGGATTGAGTCGTGGTGGGGGGGGGGGATCGGTGGGGGGGGAGTGGAGGGGCTGTGGCCAGCTAGTTCTTAATCTTCTGGTCTTTGAGGGTGGGGGGGGCGTGGGTGGGGTGGAGGTCGTATTTTTGGTTGGGTGGGTTGGGTGTGGGGGGGGTAGGGTGGGGCGGGGCGGTGGGGGGGGCGGGGGGGGGGTGTGGGGGGGGGAGTTGGAGGGGAGGGGCGGCGGGGGGGGGGGGTGTGGCGGGATTCGCGCGGTGGTGGGTGTTGGTGGGGGGGTGTGAGGGGGGTGGGTTGTAGGGGGGTTTGGGGAACTTGGTGTGTGGGGGTGGGGGCTGGTATGGGGGTTTCGTGTGGGGGGAGGGTTTAGGGTGGTGGGTGTGGTGAGGGGGGGGGTGTGTTTGGGGGTGCGTTGGTTGGGTGCGGTGGGTGGTGGGGGCGGTTGGATTTGAGGTCTTTTATTGTTAGGTTGTTTCGGTAGGATTCTCTGTGGATGGAGCAGGTGAATGCGTGTTGTATAGTGTGTATCGTGATGTGTTTCGCGGGTGTGGAAGTGGGGTGCAATTGAAATTTGTAGAACGGTTGGTTTATAGTCGTAGGGATGGTGGGTGGTAGTGCGATGCTAGGTGTAGCAGGATTTTATTTCGTTTTTCTGTATGAATTTAGATATATAGTGGGAATTAGCAATGTTTGGAAGCTATTTTTGTTGGGTTTTTGGGGTGTGTTGAGGTTAGCGAGGGGGTTGTGGGGGGAGGAGTGTGGTGTGCGGGGTCGTTGGCGCGTGTTGGGGCCATGGTACGTTAGCTTGAGTCGAAATTCGTCTCCCTGGAGTTTGTGGGATTTGTGGTCGTCGGGTGGAGTGCTGCGTGGGGGGATTGGGGGTGGGGGGGGGTGGTTGGGTGTTGGGTGGGTGGGGTAGGGTGGGTGTCTAGGGGGGTTGTGTTTGGGATCGGCGGGTTGGTGGGTCAGTGGGGTTGTGCGGTGGTTTGTGGGGAGGCGGTTTGGGGGTGTGGGGTGTGGCGGTTTTAGGGGTTCGTCGGGGTGTGGGATGGGTTGTATGGGGAGGGTGGTATGTTTTTTGTAGTTTCGGATGGGAGTGTGGGGTGGTTGGTGAGGGGGTGCTGTTGGGTGGTGGTTGTAGGTGGTTGGTCGTCGTTTGTAGGGGTGTTGGAGGGTGTATGGGGGGGCTGGGGGGTTGGGGGGGTGTTGGTGGTGTGTGTGTTTGGGTGTGAGGGCCGGGTGTGGTGGGGCTGTGTTGGGTTGGTGTGTTGTGTGGGATGGGTTGGTGTGTGTGGTGGTGGGTATCGTGGTGCGTGGGGGGGGGTGGTGGGTTGGTTGGGTGGGGGGTGCGACGGGTGGTGTGTCGTGGGGGGGGGTGGATGAGGTGGTGGGTTGGTGTAGGGGGGTTGTTGAGGGGGTGTTGGGGAGTGGTGGGGGTGGGTGAGTCTTTGTTGTTGGGGTGTTGGTGGGTGTTGGAGAGGAGGGCGGTTGGGCTGGCGGGTGGGGGGGGGGTTAGTAGGTTGTGGACGTGGTTGAATGCGTTGTGGTGGTTGGGGGGGTGCGTTGGGGTGATCGGTTTTGCTTGTGTGGGGGGGGGAGTGGTAGTTAACGGGATTTTTGTGATGGGTGGGGGGGGGGGGTGGTGGGTGTGGGGGTTAGCGGGAGGGGGGGGAGTGTGTGGGGTGTGTGTGGGGTGCGGATGGGGGAGTGTAGGATGGGCGGGGGTGGTTAGGGCGGGGGGGGTAGGGGGGGGAGGGTGGTTAGAGGGTGGAGTGTGGGCGGGGGTGGTGGGGGGTGGGGTGTGTGGTAGTGTGGTGGGGTGGTGGGGGAGTGGGAGGGGGGGGGTGGGGTTTGGGGTGAGGTTGAGGATGGGGTATGGGGTGGGCGGTGGTTGGGCGGTGAGGGGAGGTGGGGAGGTGGGTGGGGTAGTGTGTGGTAGTGTGGGGGGGGGTGGTGGGTGTGTCGGGTGGGGGTGGGGTGCGGTTGGGGGTTCGGGGGGTGTTGTGTTGGAGCGGGGTTTTGCTGGGTGGGTGGGGGGGGGTGGGGGGATTGTGCGAGTGGCGTAGGGTTCCGGGTGGGTGTGGGCGTCGTGGTGGGTTGTGTGTGGCGGGGAGGGGGGGGGGTGGGCGGGGGGGGATGAGGGGGTTGGGGGGGGGGAGGGGGGTGTGGGGTTGGAGGGGGGGGCTGGGGGTTGTGTGGGGGGTGAGTGGTGGGTGTGGGGTGTGGGGTGGGGGTGGGGTTGGGGGTGGGCTGTGCCGGTGTGTGGGTAAGAGGGGGGGGGAGTTGGGGGTGAGTGGGCAGGAGGGGGGAGGGGGGGCTTGGTGGGGGTGTGGGTGTAGGTGAGGGGTGGGGGGGAGGGGTGATGCTGGGTGGGGGGCTGTAGGGTGGTTGATGTGGTGGGGGGAGAGGGGCGGTTGCGGTGTGATCGGGCGTGGGGTGGAGCAGGCGGCGTAATGCGTGGTGGGATGGTAGAGTGTGGGTGGGTGGTAGCGTCGTTGATGGGTGGTGGGGCTGGTTGGGGTGGGGTTTGTGCGGGGGTGGATGTGTGTGTGAGGGGCATTGCGTTGACCAAATGTAATTGCTTACCAAAAGCGCGTTGTAGCCTATGAAAAAACTCCATATTCTGACACAAAAAATGTGACCAAAAGCGTGTGCACTCCTGGTATTTTTTTTTGAACAGAACTTTATTAAAAACTAGCAAGAAGCTAGAAAAATTACAAAGTTACAAGATGAGGATTTTTTAGCCAATCAACCCAACTAAACGACACATTACATCTAAACCGACTCCAATAAAAATAGATATAAAGCAAGGCAATAAACGCGGAAAATTGATATGAAAAAGTATTAAATATTTAATGTTATCAAATATCCTCTCACTTGACTTCTACTTACCCTCAAGTAGAACCTTTTAAATAATTTCAAAAAGATATCTCCCTAGGTTTTTAAGGAAGATATGCATTTAAAAATCACTTATGCTAGAAAATTCTAAACAGAGCACCTCACGAAAGGAAAAGTGAATCACACTCATACTCTTACTAATCCATGTGTTCCAATTTTGGTGATCACTCAACTGCTCAGTCATGGCGAGTATTCTATCATAAGCTTGGCCAGGATACTAAGCTTCACCACTAGAGTTTAGACCCGACTGTTTAAAAAGGCAAATGGGTTGACACAACACAAAGGCTAATGGGGTTTTGATCATTTAAACAATCTTTCACCCAAAGTACCACACCAATAAGGTGGTTGAATTGCACATACATGGCCGTAACGACGGAATAGATATGCGTGATTCGATCTCATCCTCATTCGTGTTTAACAACGGGTTAGAACGAAGATTAATATAGGGTAGGATAAAGACATGGGATGCACATTTAATTGTTATTAAATAAAAACACAAAACAAATAGATTCCTAAGTCCATAATCTCCCCGTCACTAGTCGCATTCAAATCCCATAAGGTAAAAACGCGGGTCAAAAGTCAAGGGGTCTTCATAATACATGATATCATCAAATAATGTCATATTTTACTATCATTTATCCCATATGTTTTACCCACTTTTATTTAATTATTGCAAGATATTGGTACTTAATTGCTTAAAGTTTGATATTGCAGTAATTATTGTGTCACTTGTGAAGAAGAAGCAAAAAGGTGCAATTCTAGAGCTTAAACGAATACATTTGAAAAAAGTCTCAATCTGCATCAATACGCCGTATCCAATAAGAAAGATATGGCGTATCTGTGCCAGCTTATCACACGAACGCGTATTGATCAATTCCCGATCCGGCGTATCCGCTACTCTTCAATACGTCGTATGCACAGCTGGTCATCAGTCAAAGATTCACATTTATTATGATTGATGGTAATTAATCTTGATTGATTTGATCTTATCGCGGACTTCAAAGAAATTAACCCTATACGTCGTATCCACTACTCTCGATACGGCATGTCTTACCCATGTGTGGGAGCATGGTTTGTAATGCTTAGACTATGTGTTGTGTTCTTCGACTTATCTTGGCACAAGTTTCTACTTGTTGTCGGAGGACGTCGTGACACTTTTATGTATGCATTTTAGTTTTCTCTATATTGTTATCTTGTATTATGACGATCATTCTAAGGCACGGGAAATCGATCAGAAAACTGTAGAATATTATATGTTGTTCAATTTTCCAAACAAGGCCCTGGTTATAAATAACCACCGAAAAAGTAGTTATTTTCGGTTATTTAGTAACCACTGAAAAGTAGCTATTTTCGGTTATTTAGTAACCATCGAAAAGTAGTGATTTTCGGCTATTTCCCAACCATCACAATGGTGATTAAAAGACATATGTAAGTTATTTTCAGTTTTGGCGTATCTAATGAAAATTATTCTTTGTATACTGCCTTTTGACCATGCGTCTTTATTGCGGCGATATCAAGCTAACTATGACGAGTGTGCACTCCGCACTTCCTGAATCGTTTTGAGCTAAACTTGCATAAGGCCATTGGTCTCAAGTAAAACACAATTACCTAAAATGATAGTTGATAACACTAAAATTACCAACATCGAGCAACTCCATCTTTAGATAGAACAAATCTGGCAGAAGCATGTTCACTACTAGGTTTAGAATAACGACATAAAACATAGTACATTATAGAAGTGAAAAAATGTGCAGGTTGTGTAATTCAGCACCATATACTAGTGTGGCAATTCGATTCTTTTACTTATAGATTGGTTATTCCAGTTATGTTTTTTCTCTAATAGGTCAAATAGGTAAAATCAAAAAAATTATCTTAAAAGTAAAGAGATTAGATGTGTCAAAGGTCACCAAAAGTGTATTTCTAATGCATAAAATTTCCCAAGTCACATTAAAAAACTGGACTAAAAATGTTTCACGTCAGCCACTAGCTTTTTTATACCAGAACCCGCCCATTTTGATACCTCTACAGTTTTGCTCATAAATATTTCAGAGTCTTCATACATGCTCATACATATCTTGTCACATCTACAAAATAATTATCGGGAATACTTGAGATGTATATGCGATTTAGTGAGTCAGCAAAAACTTTAGGTTCACCCATATTCCTTAATCTCGTAACAAGGTTATCCTCAAAGGAATGGAGGTAAACAGTGAGTATTCCAGTGGCAACAATCTCCAAAGCTTTATTTACCTACATTCTTAGGTAAAATATTCGTACAAATTACATGCAGAATGCGTGTCATGAAATTGCTTAACCAGCACTTCTAATTACATATTACGTGTTGTTGCAACACGCGCGGGTACCATGCTAGTTTTAACAAATCATGGGGGAAGACGACCATACTTAAAAGAGTAGAGTTCAACATGTGGGTTTTGTTAATGTTGTCTACTTGGAAACTGAGTTGGAAATCGTGATACATTAACTACCACATGATCAACCACGATATATGTTAATAAAAGTCTACGATCTCAAATTAAAATAAAAAGATCATAGAACTGAAGATGGTGAAACTTTGTGTGTCCAATTCATTAATCATAAATTACAATTTATAGGGGTAATCAATGATTGACTAGATAAATGGATAAACACTAATCAATGATTGAAAACTAAGCTAATCAATATTGACAACTAATGGGAGATACATGTGATAATGGGACACACGAGAATGACAGTTAATTCTCCCCCGCAGTTTGAACGGGAGGCTTCTCGACGGACAAACTGGAACATAAGTTGAATGCCTCTTCTTCTTCTATCATCTTCTTCGTTGTTTGTTTGAGCGGAAACATAATTGTGTTTAGTGGCATAGTCGTTTATTGCTTGCGGCTTCCACCGTTGCGTGACGTTTATTTTTACATAATGGCTTTTTGCCTTTAGTTAGGAGCGACAATTTATCAACCAACTATTTTTGAAAACTACAATTATCTCCGCTAAGTTGAAAAGTGCTACTTCTTTTATCATCTTCTTTGTTGTTTGTTGAGACGGAAGACTAATGGCATTCGTCGGCATAGTTGTTTTGCTGCTTGCGGCTTCCTCCTTTGTGTGACGTTTATTTTTACGTCATGGCTTTTTGCCTTTAGGTAGGAGCGTAAATTTTGACCAACTATTTTGAAAAATGACAATGATCATAAATATAGTGGATGTCTGGTCGCAGTTTTGAGCCCAATATGTCACTCCCATCCCTAATTCACTTTCACTTTAGTAATCACCATATTCCAATACCATATTATTATATCAAATGCCTCAACTCTTTTTCTTAACTTGCAGACACAAGCGCATGAAATGTAACTTTTAACAACCCAACTTCATTAGCTTGTGCACTTTTGAAGACTAAAACACTTTGAGTTATTTCTGCCATGAAAAGAACGAGTCACAGCCTCCTTTATATCTTCATTTCAAGACAATAACACCAACGATCTGTGGCTG